>CM019072.1:88413049-88582422 GCA_009667805.1 Leptobrachium leishanense | reverse complement strand
TCAATTATACAAAATATCTGGGAATTGTTGTAATGTTTGTGTTCTCACTGCCACCAACTATTGTGGGGGTCTCATTTCTACAAAATATCTGGGAATTGTTCTAATCTTTGTGCTCTCACTGCCACCAACTATTATGGGGGTCTCATTTCTACAAAATATCTAGGAATTGTTCTAATCTGTGTGTTCTCACTGCCACCAACTATTTTGGGGTCAGTCATTTATACAAAATATCGGGGAATTGTTGTAATCTTTGTGTTCTCACTGCCACCAGCAGTTTTGGGGGTCAGTCATTTATACAAAATATCTGGGAATTATTGTAATCTTTGTGTTCTCACTGCCACCAGCAATTTTGGGGGTCAGTCATTTATACAAAATATCTGGGAATTGTTGTAATCTTTGTGTTCTCACTGCCACCAACAATTTTGGGGTCAGTCATTAATACAAAATATCTGGGAATTGTTGTAATCTTTGTGTTCTCACCTTCACCAGCAAGTTTTTTTTGGGATCAGTAATTTCTACAAAATATCTGGGGATTGTTCTAATCTTTCTGTTCTCACTGCCACCAAGTATTTTGGGGGTCTCATTTCTACAAAATATCTGGGAATTGTTCTAATCTTTGTGTTCTCACTGCCACCAAGTATTTTGGAGGTCAGTCATTTATACAAAATATCTGGGAATTGTTCTAATCTTTGTGTTCTCACTGTCACCAAGTATTTTGGAGGTCAGTCATTTATACAAAATATCTGGGAATTGTTCTAATCTTTGTGTTCTCACTGCCACCAACTATTGTGGGGGTCTCATATCTACAAAATATCTGGGAATTGTTCTAATCTGTGTGTTCTCACTGCCACCAACTATTTTGGGGTCAGTCATTTATACAAAATATCTGGGAATTGTTGAACACTTTGTGTTCTCACTGCCACTTTCAATTTTGGGGGTCAGTCATTAATACAAAATATCTGGGAATTGTTGTAATCTTTGTGTTCTCACTGCCACCAGCAGTTTTGGGGGTCAGTAATTTATACAAAATATCTGGGAATTATTGTAATCTTTGTGTTCTCACTGCCACCAGCAATTTTGGGGGTCAGTCATTTATACAAGATATCTGGGAATTGTTGTAATGTTTGTGTTCTCACTGCCACCAAGTATTTTGGAGGTCTCATTTCTACAAAATATCTGGGAATTGTTCTAATCTTTGTGTTCTCACTGCCACCAACAATTTTGGGGGTCAGTCATTTATACAAAATATCTGGGAATTATTGTAATCTTTGTGTTCTCACTGCCACCAGCAATTTTGGGGGTCAGTCATTTATACAAAATATCTGGGAATTGTTGTAATCTTTGTGTTCTCACTGCCACCAACAATTTTGGGGGTCAGTCATTAATACAAAATATCTGGGAATTGTTCTAATCTTTGTGTTCTCACTGCCACCAAGTATTTTGGGGTCAGTCATTTATACAAAATATCGGGGAATTGTTGTAATCTTTGTGTTCTCACTGCCACCAGCAGTTTTGGGGGTCAGTCATTTATACAAAATATCTGGGAATTATTGTAATCTTTGTGTTCTCACTGCCACCAGCAATTTTGGGGGTCAGTCATTTATACAAAATTTCTGGGAATTGTTGTAATCTTTGTGTTCTCACTGCCACCAACAATTTTGGGGTCAGTCATTAATACAAAATATCTGGGGATTGTTGTAATCTTTGTGTTCTCACCTTCACCAGCAGTTTTGGGGATCAGTAATTTCTACAAAATATCTGGGAATTGTTCTAATCTTTCTGTTCTCACTGCCACCAAGTATTTTGGGGGTCTCATTTCTACAAAATATCTGGGAATTGTTCTAATCTTTGTGTTCTCACTGCCACCAAGTATTTTGGGGGTCTCATTTCTATAAAATATCTGGGAATTGTTCTAATCTTTGTGTTCTCACTGCCACCAAATATTTTGGGGGGTCTCATTTCTACAAAATATCTGGGAATTGTTCTAATCTTTGTGTTCTCACTGTCACCAAGTATTTTGGGGGTCTCATTTCTGCTAAATGTCTGGGAATTGTTCTAATCGTGTGTTCTCACTGCCACCAACTATTTTGGGGGTCAGTCATTTATACAAAATATCTGGGAATTGTTCTAATCTTTGTGTTCTCACTGTCACCAAGTATTTTGGGGGTCTCATTTCTGCTAAATGTCTGGGAATTGTTCTAATCGTGTGTTCTCACTGCCACCAACTATTTTGGGGGTCAGTCATTTATACAAAATATCTGGGAATTGTTCTAATCTTTGTGTTCTCACTGCCACCAAGTATTTGGGGGTCAGTCAATTATAAAAAATATCTGGGAATTGTTCTAATCTTTGTGTTCTCACTGTCACCAAGTATTTTGGAGGTCAGTCATTTATACAAAATATCTGGGAATTGTTCTAATCTTTGTGTTCTCACTGCCACCAACTATTGTGGGGGTCTCATATCTACAAAATATCTGGGAATTGTTCTAATCTGTGTGTTCTCACTGCCACCAACTATTTTGGGGTCAGTCATTTATACAAAATATCTGGGAATTGTTGAACACTTTGTGTTCTCACTGCCACCTTCAATTTTGGGGGTCAGTCATTAATACAAAATATCTGGGAATTGTTGTAATCTTTGTGTTCTCACTGCCACCAGCAATTTAGGGGGTCAGTCATTTATACAAAATATCTGGGAATTTCTGTAATCTTTGTGTTCTCACTGCCACCAGCAGTTTTGGGGGTCAGTCATTTATACAAAATATCTGGGAATTATTGTAATCTTTGTGTTCTCACTGCCACCAGCAATTTTGGGGGTCAGTTATTTATAAAAAAATATCTGGGAATTGTTGTTATCTTTGTGTTCTCTCTGCCACCAGCAATTTTGGGGGTCAGTCATTTATACAAAATATCTGGGAATTGTTGTAATTTTTGTGTTCTCACTGCCACCAACTAGTGTGGAGGTTTTATTTCTACAAAATTTCTGGGAATTGTTCTAATCTGTGTGTTCTCACTGCCACCCATCAGGGGGTCTCACTGATTTACAGGAGGTTTCTGGGAATTGTAATCTGTGTCTTCTCACTGCCAGCTATCAGGGTGTCCCATATATTTCTAGTAGATTTCTGCAAATTGTAATCTGTGTCTTGTCACTGTTGCCAGCTATCAGGGGGTCGTATCAGGGCGTCTCACTGACTTGTAGGTGGTTTCTGGGAATTGTAATTTGTGTCTTGTCACTGCCACCCATCAGGAGGTCTCACTGAATTATAGGAGGTTTCTGGGAATTGTAATCTGTGTCTTGTCACTGGCTGCCAGCTATCTGGGTGTCTCACTGAGTTATACCAGAGTTCTGGAAATCTTTAATCTTTATACCAGAGTTGAATCAGAGTTCTGCAGCATATCTCCAATTTTTATAACAGAGTTGAATCAGAGTTCTGTATATCTTTAATCTATATATCTCTCACCACTCACCTCAGAAAGACCAAACAGGACAGGCAGACGCTCCCAGGCACAGATAAGAGGGCAAGCAGCCTCCGTGTCAGGAGGCTGTGCCTCTGGTTGTCGTGGACGTGGTGCATCCTCTGCAGGGGCACGCTTGTCCTTTCTAACTGGTGCTGGATGTCTTAAGCAGCAGCAACATACAGAGGATTTAGTGGATTGGCTAACCAGGCCATCCCCCGAGTCCTCTGCCAGCCAGGCTTGTAGTGCTTTACAGTCCACCTCAGCTGCCAAAGCATCTAATGCAGCCTCCATGTCCACAGCTACTCCTGCTGTAGCCTCACTATTAGGGATGAACCGAACACTCCTGAGTTCGGTTAGCATTCAAACTCGAACTTTTCAAATGTTCGAAATTGAACTCAAACTCAAACTCAATGCAAGTCAAGGGGATTCAAAATTCGATTTTTAGAGTGTCCTCCAAGAGGGCATAAAAGCTAGATATTTGCCATAAAAGGTGTATGGGGGTCCGGGTAGTGCCCTGGGGGACAGGAAACATGGACAAAAAATAAAAATAAAAACTTTTTTAAAGGGACAGTGAGTTTTCCATGAAATAAGGGATAAAAATAAAATCAAAAAATTCCTTCAAATGTCATGCCTAGGAGGTCGCAATAACCTGCCCGTGAAGTGGCGGATTTCTAGGATGTATAGAAATATGTAAAAACCAAAAAATGACATTTCAAATGACGGTAAATGCTTTTCCTTTAATCTATCGATAAACATCTGCTTGGGGCAGCAGTCTGTATGAAAAGAGGAGACATTTTTGGACACGCAGAAAAAGTTTAGTGATTTTTTGGCTAAATTGTGGTGAAACTTATGCAGGCTTTGGATGAAAGTAACAATAGGTGCTTTAAAATTGGGCCTTTAGCATCCCCAACAGTGCCGTCACACAGTAACCCCTCTGAGGATATGAATCTGATACAGGCGTCAGTGGCAGTGCACCCATATATTGTGCCTTTGGTGTCAGGCCAGCAAGTACCATCATACAGTAACCCCTCTGTAGTATTGTGGAAAAATGCATGGGTGGACCTTGCGGTCCTATTTTAAAAAGATATGAATCTGGTAATGGGTGTCAGTGCACCAAAATATTGTGCCTTTGGTGCCAGGCCAGCAAGTACCATCATACAGTAACCCCTCTGTAGTATTGTGGTAGAATGCAGGGGTGGACCTTGTGGTCCTATATTAAAAAGATATGAATCTGGTAAAGGCGTCAGTACACCCAGATATTGTGCCTTTGGTGCCAGACTGCCAGGCCAGCAAGTACCATCATACAGTAACCCCTCTGTAGTATTATGGAAGAGTGCAGGGTTGGACCCTGCGGTTCAAAAAATTAAATGGTATTGTGGAAGAGTTCAGTGGTGGAGGTTTTGTGAATGCAAAAGACATCCCCAATCTATTCCGTTACGTCAGCAACAGGGGATTGATAACTGCTGATCCAGGACTGATTCATTTTTATAAATGTCAGCCGGTCTACAGAGTCGGTGGACAGACGCACTCTTTGGTCTGTGACAAAACCTCCAGCGGCACTGAACATCCATTCAGAAAGCACGCTACATACAGCAACATACAGAGGACTTGGTGGATTGGCTAACCAGGCCATCCTCATCCTCCGAGTCCTCTGCCAGCCAGGCATTTAGTGCTTTACAGTCCACCACAGCTGCCAAAGCATCTAATGCAGCCTCCATGTCCACAGCTACTCCTGCCATAGCCTCGCTATCACACAAAAAGATGCCATACTGTGCTTGAGCTGGTTTGTTTAGGGGACAGGAGCCACACCGGGCCAGAAATTTTGTCAGCTCTGCACGGGCAGGTGTAGAGATGGTTAACACCGCACCAGCTTCAGCTGGGAATAATCGTCAGTGATAATGGCAGCAACCTTCTCTCTGCCCTACGCAAGGGTAAATTGACGCATGTACCATGCCTAGCACACGTCCTATATCTAGTGGTACAGCATTTCCTAACCAAGTACCCAGGGCTGGCAGAGCTTCTCAGCCAGGCCAGAAAAGTCTGCAGCCACTTCAGACGGCCATTCCCAGCAAGCATTCTCCTGGCAGAAATTCAAAGAGAATTCCACCTTTCCACAAACCATCTGATCTGTGACATGCCCACCAGGTGGAACTCAACATTAGCAATGCTGCAGCATCTGCACAAGCGGCAGAGGGCCATCAACGAGTACCTGTGTGAGTATGGCACAAGGACAGGGTCAGGTCAACTTGGTTTCCCCCCCCCCGCAGTGACTGATGATCAAAGATGCATGCACCGTACTGTCATCATTAGAGGAGGCAACAAGGATGGTGAGCAGGGACAGTGCATGCATCAGTGACACAATTCCTTTAGTGTTCCTGCTGGAGCACACTCTGCAGGGAATTATAGATGTGGCTCTAGAGGCAGAGCAGCAGGAGGAAAAGGAGGCCTTCGCTAGCTCTCAAGGCCCCAGTCTTTCTGCAGACAGCATTCCAGAATATTTAAGTAGTAGGGGCATTGAAGGTGGGGATTCCTCAAGGGAGGGTTTGGTGTGCCCAGAAACACAAGGGCTAATGCATGGCTTGGAGGAGGAAGTGCACGATGGGGTCATCCTCATTGACCAGGAAGACTCAGAAGCTAATGCCACCTCCAACCTACGCTGCATGGGCTCCCTTATCCTGCAAAGCCTGGTAAAGGCTCCCAGGCTTCGTGTTATCAAGGAGAGGGATCATTACTGGTTGGCAACCCTTCTTGATCCACGATACAAGGGTAAAGTTGCAGAGCTCATCCTGCCCACACAGAGGGAGCACAAGATGACAAAACTTGAGAACGCTCTAAAGCGACACTTGTGTAACACCTTTCCAGGCACTGGTAGGTTACCAAGTGATGACACAGGTGCTTCTGAGGCTGCGGATGATCAGAGGAATAGTGGTGAAGGCCGGGGCCGCTTGACCGATGCCTTTTTGAATTTTTTTAGTCCACGATGCCCAGGGAGTGGACGTCAAATGTAGGCACCCAAATGAATCAGTCCTGGATCAGCAGCTATCAATCCCCTGATGCTGACGTAACGGAATAGATCGGGGATGTCGTCTGCATTCACAAAACCTCCACCACTGAACTCTTCCACAATACCACAAAGGGGTTACGGTGTGAAGGCACTTGCTGCCACCAAAGGCACAATATTTGGGTGCACTGACACCTGTAGCAGATTTATATCATTTTAATTTTTAGGAATGCAGGGTTCAACCTTCCACTCTTCCACAATACCACAGAGGGGTTACGGTGTGACGGCACTGTTGCCAACACTAAAGGCCCAATTTTAAAGCACCTATTGTTACTTTCATCCAAGCCTGCGTAGGTTTCACCATACTTTAGCCAAAAAATCACTAAACTTGTTCTGCGTGTCCTAAATTGTCTCCTCTTATAATACAGACTGCCACCCCAAGCAGTTGTTTATGAATAGATTAAAGGAAAACCGTTTACCGTCATTTGAAATGTCATTTTTTTCTTTTTAAATGTTTCTAGACATCCTACAAATCCGCCACTTCACGGGCAGGTTATGGGGACCTCCTAGGCACGATATTTGAAAGAATTTTTCATTTTTATTTTTAACCCTTATTTCACGGAAAACTCACTGTTCCTTTAAAAAAAAATTTTTAAAACGTTTTTCCTTGTTTCCTGTCCCACAGGGCACTACCCGGACCCCCATACACCTTTTATGGCAAATATCTTGCATATATGCCCTCTTGGAGGGCACTCTAAAATTCTAACTTTCGAGTCCCATTGACTTGCATTGAGTTTGGTTCGTGTTCGCGTTCGAACTCGAACTTTTGAAATTGTTCGAGTTCGAATGCGAACCGAACACGGGGGTGTTCAGCTCATCCCTATTCCAAACGTCCTGGTCCCTCCTGTCAGTCTGCCCCTGTGAATCCAATGCATACTGGGCTCATACCACCCAGACCGGTACCCCACCGGCACTGAACCCTGACAGTTAAACGTTATATTATTTTTTACTGAGAGGGGTTGTAAAGAAATGAGGAATTTCGTTTGTTTCCAAAGGTCTTTCTGCATGATAGACAATATTGAAATAATGTAATCCTTAATTAATATCCTTAAACTATTTCCTGTGATTCACCATTGTAATATTCTTTTTTTTTAAGCCAGGGTGCACCTCTAAATGTAATCTGGGGCCTATCCCTAAAAAAAAATTCAAATCTGGATCTTGTTCCAGTAAGTGCTACGGATGCACCGCTCCTAGTATCAGTATTGGTACCTCAACTGATACCGGAGCCTAGCACTGGACTAGCTTGCCGGCTGGTGTCCGAGGGGCAGTGCTCGAATGGCAATTTGTCAGACCCCCTGGGTGGTCTTCTTCCTTCAAGAGGAAATCGCCAAAGGTTCGTAGCCCAGCTGCTTGCTTGGATTGGGAAACACGATCTCGCAAGAGCCCTGAGCAATCTTATCCTCTCAAGATAATGCAGTGCTGCAGAATGATTGCAGAGGGAGACTGGGAAGTATTTGTTCCCAGTCTCACTGTGCTCCTGGCAGCCAGAAGCAGCAGATCGGGCCGCTGGTCTCGTCGCAGAAGAGAGGTGAGTATTGGATTTGGTGGGCACGTGCATACAACTTCTTTGGTCGACCATGGCGAGGCCTGTTGTGAGTGGAACCTATCCTGTTAAACCGCTATATGGCCTTGGCCACCATGCTGCTGCTCACCTTCAGGATCTTGGCAATCTATTTATAGCCTACTCCATCTTTATTTTGAGCAACAATTCTTTTTTTCAGATCATTGATGTTTCAGCACAGTTACAGTTGCAAAATAGCTGTCCAATGTATCAGGACCTAGGACAGCTATTGTAGCTAACCACGGTGCTGACAGTAACATTAATGTTTTTTTACATCGAAACCTATTGGAAAAAAGCTTAGTTTCTTTAAAAAAAATTATGAAATCTAAAATTTGACACAGAAAATCCTAAACAAAATGCCAAAAAATCCTGAAAAATAAATAAACAAAATGGCTTATTGCTGCAGGTGAAAAAATTAAAGGGTTTAATAATATTTAATAAAAACAGTTTTTTATCATTAAAACCTATATGCGAATCCTATAGTAATAATAGGGGGAATCCTACAGTGGCAAGAAAAAGTATGTGAACCCTTTGGGATTACGTGGCGTTTTGCATGAATTGGTCATAAAATGTGCTCTGATCTTCATCTAAGTCACAACAATTTGAAAAACACAGTCTGCTTAAAATAATACAACACAAACATTATATGTTTTCATGTTTTTATTGAACAGAACATGTAAACATTCACAGTGCAGGGTGGAAAAAGTATGTGAACCTTTTGGCTTAATAACTGGTTGACCCTCCTTTGGCAGCAATAACCTCAACCAAACGTTTCCTGTAGTTGCAGATCAGACCTGCACAACGATCTGGAGTAATTTTGGACCACTTCTCTTCACTAATCTGTTTCAGTGTAGCAATATTCTTGGGATGTCTGGTGTGAATCGCTCTCCTAAGGTCATGCCACAGCATTTCGATCGGGTTGAGGTCAGGACTCTGACTGGGCCACTCCAGAAGGCATATTTTGTTTTGTTGAAGCCATTCTTTTGTTGAATTACTTGTATGCTTTAGGTCAATGTCCTGTTGCATCACCCATCCTCTGCAGAGCTTCAGTTGGCGGACAGATGGTCTTACGTTTTCCTGCAAAATGTCTTGATAAACTGCGGAATTCATTTTTCCATCAATGACAACAATCCGTCCAGGCCCTGAGGCAGCAAAGCAGCCCCAAACCATGATGCTCCCTCTGCCATGTTTTACAGTGGGGATAGGGTTTTGATGTTGGTGTGGTGTGCATTTTTTTCTCCACACATAGTGTTGTGTGTTTTTTCAAACAGCTCGATTTTGGTTTCATCCGTCTACAGAATATTTTGCCAGTAGTGCTGTGGAACATCCAGGTGCTCTTTTGCAAACTTCAAATGTGCTGCAATATTCTTTTTGGACAGCAATGGCTTCCTCCTTGGTGTCCTCCCATGTACTCCATTCTTGTTTACTGTTTTCCTTATTGTAGATGTGTCAACAAAAATGTTAGCATGTTCCAGAGATTTCTGTAAGTCTTTAGCTGACACTCTAGGATTCTTCTTTACCTCGTTAAGCATGCTGCACTGTGCTCTTGCAGTCATCTTTACAGGATGACCACGTCTAGTGAGAGTAGCAACAGTGCTGAACTTTCTCCATTTGTAGACAGCCTGTCTTACCGTTGACGCATGAACATCAAGGCTTTTGGAGATACTTTTGTAACCCTTTCCAGCTTCATGCAAGTCAACAATTCTTGATCGTAGGTCTTCTGAGAGCTCTTTTCTGCGAGGCATGCTTCACATCAGGCAGTGCTTCTTGAAACCAGTAAACCCAAAACTGGTGTGTGTTTTTAAAGGGCAGGACAGCTTTCAGCAACACATCCAATAATATCACACTGATTGGACTCAAGTTTGGCTCACTCCTGACTCCAATTAGCTCTTGGAGATGTCATTAGGCTAGGGGTTCACATACTTTTTCCACCCTGCACTGTGAATGTTTACATGTTATGTTCAATAAACACATGAAAATATATGTGTTGTATTATTTTAAGCAGACTGTGTTTTTCAATTGTTGTGACTTAGATGAAGATCAGAGCACATTTTATGACCAATTCATGCAAAACGCCACGTAATCCCAAAGGGTTCACATACTTTTTCTTGCCACCGTATAAGGTGTAATGTTAAAAAGAATTCCTGTTTTTATTACTTTGACATAATTTTGAGGTTTTTTTCGCTATGTTTCATTTTCACTCCTTTTTCTTTTCTTTCTGGTACATTTTGTTCAGCTTTTGAGTCATTTTCGTTACATTTTTCCAGTTTGGGATCATTCACGTTCCGTGTGATATCATTTCAGATCATTTTCTAAATATTTGATATTGTTTCGGTACATTTTCAAATCGATTGACATCTTTTTGGATTATTTTCAAATCAACTTTGAATCGTAATTTCGGTAAATTCGTAATATCGGACAGCCGATATAACGAAAATGCAAATCTTGGACGAAAACTAAATTTTGATGATACGAAATGCACATGTCTAGTATAAATAAGATGTAGAACTAAGAAAAACTAACGATGGCAGGAAGTAACATGAATGAAAATGCTGCACATCTGGAAATGCAAATCGCTACAAGCTGACTTACTGCACATGTGGTGGTCTTGTCCCCAAATTCAGCCATATTGGCGCTCTGTCCATAGCACCATCTGTAAAGTCTCATCATCTCCACCTGACTTCACACCAGCAGCTATGTTACTGCTTCATACCCCTGTAGAGCTTTCAGATTACAAACGCTCGCTCGACATACGGCTTCTGAACGCGGCAAAGGCCGTGTTGCCCAGACATTGGAAAACCCCTAATGTGCCTACAATACGGGAATGGCTTCAGGAAGTGCATAACACTAGAGATATTGAAGAACTAATACATAGTGCCTCAGGCACAAGTGCAGTCCTTCTACGCAGATGGTTTTACTGGTCGGAGGCTCGTCCAAGCACATAATTGTCAAACCACCCACAGTTGATACCTGTTTACCATAGGTTACCCATATTACCATACCACCCACTCTTCCCCACCCACCGTTTATTTATGTTATCCCCATTTCGACCCACCTTGTCATTCCTTTGCCTTGATGATTTAACTCATATTTTAGATATATGTATACCGAACATATTGTGTATTTTATTTGAAGCCACATTTTTATGCGTTGTTATATGTTTGCTACTGTTATTATTCTACTTTTGTGCACAAGTACTGAAACTATTTATTTTGTATTAGAATTTGCTACTATACTATCTCTGTTTTGTAAACTATAAAACAATAAAATTTTATTACAATAAAAAAAAGAAAATGCTGCACATGTAAAATGAACATGGTCCTTAAAAAAAAGAGAAAGAATAAAGCCAAGGTGAGAAATAGAAAACAAACAAAAAATTATAAAGGGTGAACACCAACTGTAGTGTTCGGGTGAGTAAGCGTTAACATCAGGATAAGTGACTTTAACACATGCCACCCCTAATGCTAAACCTCACAAATGTCCGTTAGTGCATTGGTGCTTGAGCAAGCTTACTGTACATTGCACACGCTATACTTAACATGAGGGGCACAATCAGTAATTGGCGTTAGGATTAGCAAGGTTTTAAAAAGTCCTAGTGCTAGTTAGCGATGGGTTAACGAAAAATTTACTGTCACCCAGAAGCTGGTGCTGATTCTGCTTTTGTATAATAATTTAGCACCAGCTTACCCCCCCAATAAATCCGATACTCACCTCTCGCCCCATTAAATATGGAGTCTTAACCTCCAACCTTCATGCAGCTAAATGATCTCTAGAAGCCCAAGCAGTTTAGCCCATCGTTCCACTATCTATGATACTGACTCCACAGCTGTCAGAGGCATGGAGCCAGTACCACTTGAGAGTAGGGAGATGGACTAGATCGGTTAGCTGCTGAAGACAGTTTAGCAGATAGAGGTTGTGCCTCTTTTGCAAAATCCTGGTGTTTGTTGCCATTGCAACAACAGCATTTTTTGCTGCTGCTTGCTATTTTGGGGAAAATCTGCAATCTTTGAATAACATCCGTATTATTTTTAGATATTATCTATTGAAATGCCTCAAATTTTACTTTATAGGCTTTAATGAAACCATGCTAAATAATATACCACCATGGCATACACTTCCTGAACATTTGCTGGCTATATTTTTAATTTATTCAACTCAAGCAACTCTGTATAGGTGAAATATATTGTCAATCCTGTCCATGATAGCTTTAGCTGTTTAGATGTATGCTGTTTAGACAAATATCACAAATATTTCAGCATACTATTGATGTATTTATTTACGCTTTAACCCCATCATAGTAAGCATGTAGATATGGTGAAATGTCTCTTTTTCCGTCATTTTAGTATATTATAACAAATAAATTAAAATTGAAATTTTAAGCCGCATAATTTTGTGTACAAATTCATGGGTTTGACCTGTACTAAATCTTTCACAATTCAAAGTGTATTTGCAAATATTTTGCATTGAATGCAATAAACACAAATTTTACCTAATTAAACTATGAAAGGGTTAAAAGTCACATTTACAAGCTACACTACTCCTACACATACATTTTATTGCAGGTTTGTTGTAAGATGCAAAATTCTGATTATTCTACAATCCTGTCACCCTGTATGACTGCAGATGCGCTGGGAAGAGCAGCCAAACCCTCACTGTAAAACATTTCAACAAACGTTATTGTTGCATTACAAGAGCTAGAAAAGAAAGTAAGGAGGGCTCATGGGTCATATCTTATTGGATGTACAAGCCATTTCTTCCTGTATGCTAATAATACAGAACCCATTTGAAATTAGTGAAAGATGAAGACATCCTCTTTTGTGTAGATACAGTATCTCCCAGAAGTGAGTACACCCATCACATTTTTGTAAATATTTTATTATATCTTTTCAAATGACAACACTGTTGTTGTTTTGTTTTGATTTGTTTTTCTTTACAAGTTATAGAATTTGTGACAAGTAATTGTTCCCTTCATTACCAAGCACTTTTGCTGAGATTTTGTTCGAATTTGGACATTTTTTCAATGTTTCATTTATTTATTCATCATCTACAGAAATACGTTTGGGATACAAATACAGTATCTCTCAGCAATGAGTACAACCTTCACATTTTTGTAAATATTTTATTATATCTTTTCATGTGACGAGACTGAAGAAATTACGCTTTGCTATAATGTATAGTAGTGAGTGTTCTACAACAGTGTAAATTTGCTGTCCCCTCAAAATAACTCACACACAGCCATTAATGTCTAAACTGCTTGCAACAAAAGTGAGTACACCCCTAAGTGAATATGTCCAAATTGGGTCCAATTAGCCATTTCCCTCTCTGGTGTCATGTGACTCGTTAGTGTTACAAGGTCTCAGGTGTGAATGAGGAGCAGGTGTGTTAAATTTGGTGTTATCGCTCTCACTCTCTTATACTGGTCACTGGAAGTTCAACATGGCACATCATGGCAAAGAACTCTCTGAAGATCTGAACAAAAGAATTGTTGCTCTACATAAAGATTGCCTAGGCTATAAGAAGATTGTCAAGACCCTGAAACTGAGCTGCAGCACGGTGGCCAAGACCAGACAGCGGTTTAACAGGACAGGTTCCATTCAGAACAAGCTTTGCCATTGTCGACCAAAGAAAATGAGTGCACATGCTCAGCGCCATATCCAGAGGTTGTCTTTGGGAAATAGATGTATGAGTGCTGCCAGCATTGCTGCATAGGTTGAAGAGGTGGGGGGGGGGTCATCCTGTCAGTGCACAGAACATATGCCGCACACTGCTTAAAATTGGTCTGCTTGGCTGTCGTCCCAGAAGGAAGCCTCTTCTAAAGATGATGCAAAAAAAAGCCCACCAACAGTTTGCTGAAGACAAGCAGACTAAGGACATGGATTACTTAAACCATGTCCTGTGGTCTGAAGAGACCAAGATAAACTTATTTGGTTCAGATGGTGTCAAGTGTGAGGCAACCAGGTAAGGAGTACAAAGACTAGTGTGTCTTACCTACAGTCAAGCATGGTGGTGGGAGTGTCCTGGTCTGGGGTTGCATGAGTGCTGCCGGCTCTTAGGAGCTACAGTTCATTGAGGGAACCATGAATGCCAACATGTACTGTGACATACTGAAGCAGAGCATGATCCCCTCCCTTCAGATACTCCCTTCAGGCCCCAGGGCAGTATTCCAACATGATAACGTCTCCAAACACAACTCCAAGACGACCACTGCCTTGCTAAAGAAGTTGAGTGTGCAGGTGATGGACTGAGTAAGCATGTCTCCAGACCTAAACCCTATTGAGCATCTGTGGTGTATAATTTTCACTTCTCCAGTCATTCTCCTGCATTTCACCTTTCTTTGAATAGAACTGTATGTATTGAGTTATTTTGAGGGGACAGCAATTTGTAAAGAAAAACAAATCATGGTTTTTGTTACTTTTTAAAGACTCAAAATTTCTTCATGTTTAATTTAGTATATACAAATCAAGTGGCAATCAGCCCAGTTTAATTTTGGTAAATGTGCAATACTTTGTAAATGCAGGGCAATATCATAGACTTAATTTAACAGTTTAGCAATATTTGACTTTATCTTTTTTAATCCAGGTAGATATAAAACACAATTATATATGTCCCTCATAGGTTTGCTATGATTTGTTTAATACTTAAAAACAATATTAATTGATATTTGATTGTGTTTCTATTTTAAAACAGGACAAATTAGTAGAAAATTCACCAGCAAAAATGCAATGTAAGGTATTGATTCAGAAATTACAAACCATCCATCATGTGAGCCAAGGACTTTTGACCTCAGCTGGGTCTCAGATTATGACTTTCATATCTTTGAAGTTATGAAGAGTATACTGAATATGACAGGTGCTGTGCTTGGAAGAAAACAAGGCCATTTTAATTCATTGACACTGTGAGCAAAACTACAAGGCAATGTCAGCAGATCCTTAAATGTGAGAATCACTGCATTTTAGATGTAAAACATGACCTTATGTAGCTCACCAAGGTTCAAAGAGATCGCACACCCTATTTTTATACACGTAAAGATCAGATACATAATATATCTCCAAATTTGTGCATTAGTTCTAAAAAGCATTATCTCTTAATCTATTTTAGCAAAAACACACAAATCAACTGCTTTAACAAGGTATCTTTTTTTTCAAATCTGTTCTTTATTATTTTTCTTAAAAAAATATATAAAAAAGCCAATACATAAATACACAGTAATTCAATTTTATTGCAATCCAATATTATATTCAAAAAATAAATCAGAGTTTTACATGGCGAACCGATAAAGCTGGATTACACACATAGAAGACACTACGGGAGCAGGGCTATCAAATCTCGTATATAAACTAAACTGAACCTTATTTTCTTTTTTTTTTCCATGTTTCTTTTCCTTTTCCCTTTCTTTTCCTTTCCTCTTTCTTTTTTCTTTTAAATTACTTCATCTATGGGAAAGACTCAATTTTCTTAATAATATTATTCCGGGTAATATAATTTTGAAATTTCATATCATATTTACTAATGTTATATTCCATCCTGCACTGAAAATAAAGCTGTTCTTTGACTGCCTGCCAGTGCCTGGTGGGGGCTTTGTTTTTTTTTCTAATTTCAAGGTATGAGTAATTTAGAAGCTGCTAAGATGTGTGTGAGCAGGACTTTTTCTTCCCTTGTCATCAAGGGCCAACCTATGTATGTACAGTAATTGAAAGATTTAGGATTGAAATCCAAAGAAATGGCGCTTATTAATCAAAACTGTCTTTGAATTGTGTCCCAGAATCTGTTAATTACAGGGAATTTCCCTATATATATGCATATATTCAGCATTATGGTAGACACATCTCCAGCAAGATGAGACCAAGGAAGAATTATTTTTTGCTAATATGCTGGGAACCATATACTGTACCATCTATTTACTACCTTATAGAAATTTACTGTAATGTTCAAACAATGTACCCATGTTTTAACATTTTAATTGAATTTAATAGGTCATTCTCTGTAATTATCTTATATAGATCTTGCCCCCCTTTTCTGGTGGATTTGTCTTTTGTTTTTTGGTTTGAGACAGCCTATAAATTATTTTGATTGTGAAATTAGACGTTTTGGTGATGTTAAGGAAAGAAGTTTTGTTATCATAATTAGGGGTTTTGAATTTTCAATCAATAGATGATTATTTAAAAAGTGTTTGACTCTCAGGGAAGAAGATATATCTTTATTAGGGAGGAGATTCTGTTTGGAGATGATAAAAAGATTTCAAATGTTTATTCTCCTCAGATCTCTTAATGTCCTTATTCCCATATTTTTCCAGTGTTTGCTGTTTAAATCTTGTATATTAAACATAGGTGGAGGATTCCAACCTCAGGTGGAAGAAAATCACATACTTTATCAAAGATTTTTAGTTTACGTTTGAATTTAGTCCAACATTGCCATAGGTTATCTATAAAAAAGGCCTCTTTATGATGTCTCTAAAGCTTTTTTTTATATTGGGTCAGCCAAAAAATGTGAGTTAGATTAGATAAATTTGTAAGATTTAATTATTTATCTCGCCAGATATCTACATTAATTCTCCACTTGGGATCTTACAATATGAGATAGTATACTGGCATCATGGTAATCAAAAATATTCAGGACACCCAAACCTCCCTTATTAGATTTTAGTGATAATTGAAGTAAACTAATTCGAGTTTTTTTTCTTTAACCAGATAAAGGAGTTAAAGGATGATTGTATCATTTTGAGCCAACTAATTGGGAATTTGAAAGGGAGCATGCAGAATAAATATAGCCATTTTGGTAATATAAATGATCTGACTGTGTTGATTCTCCCGGTCGAGGAGATGTCCAATCCCCTCCAGTCTTTCAAAGTTTTATTCATAGCTTTCAATAATGGGAGAAAGTTGGATTCTATGATTTTTCTAAGGTCTGCCATCAGCTATATTCCTAAATAATTTAAAGAATTTGTTTTCCAGGTAAAGTCGTATCTTCCCTTTTATATACAGGGTTATTCAAAGATATCCGAATTGTGGCCGAAAGGTAACCGAACAGTGAAATTCAGCATACGGTTACCTTTCCTGGCCATTCGGCTATCCAGAGAGTAGGCAGTTCGCCAAATGTTGGCAAATTACCTGCACACACGGTGTCTGTTCGGTGCCTGTTCGAGGGCAATGAAATCCTCATAGAGAAGCAATGCTTCGTCTATTCAGAAAACAAAAACAAGCTGTGAAAAGGTGCCAAATTGCCCTGCGGTTCGGTGGTTTCATGCGGCAGATTTATTCAGGCGAATCCCATAGGCTTCTATGTTAAAAATATTCCCGTTTTAATTGAATTTCTAATAAACCATTGATTATAATATTCTGCAGTATAAAGTCTGTATATTTATAGATTTCTTAGTATATTTTAGGCATTTTTTTTTCCGTTTATTTTTTTATTCGTTTTTTCTTTTTTCTGTAACAGCCCTTTTTATTATCATTCATTGGATCTTATATGTAAATATCAGACATTTTCATTCTGTAGTTTCTTTGCAAACAGCGTTTTACTTTTCAAACATTCAGGCTGGGGTCAGACGAACGCAGTGCGAACTTGCGTACAGCCGCACTTTATCACGGCCGTAGTAGCAGCAAATGACGTCCAATGACAGGCAATATACGAAGTACGGCTACACAAAAGTGCAGCCGCGCAACGCAAGCGGCAAACAAACGCATTTTTTCGAGAACGTGATACCACTAGTACTGACGTACAGAGTGCGCTGCATCCGCTAGCGGCGTATGTGCGTGATTAGGAGACGTCAGACGCTGCTAATGTCCGGCCAACATAACGTCCAGACGCAAAAAGGGTTTTATTGATGATCCGTACAAAATCACGGACGAAAATGCGCATCGTATGACCGCTATCGCGTATTCTGTGAATAAATACGCCCATTCGTTCGAATGCACTTTTTCACGGACGATGTGAAAAATGCATTCGTCTGACCCCAGCCTCAAGCGTACTGTTTTCTTTTTTTCACTCCATTCATCTGCGGTGTCGGCTTTTTCTGGCAGCTGCTCTGTGCTGTGATCGACGGCTGCTCAGGGTTTTCTGGCGTGTTTGGCGGGGTTAATCCAGATGTTTTTGCGGGTTTTGATGTGCGTTCGCCAGGTTTTGTGGTGAGTGTTTGGCGGGTTTCCGGCAGCTTTTCCCTGCAGTACGATGGCCCTGTGGTGCTTGCTGAATACACCGCAGGGTCGCCAAAATGGGATCGCCAAATCGCACCGAATTGAAGAGAACGAAAAGTCACCGAACTTGCGGTGACTTTTCGATTCTCTTTGATTTACCCTGATAGATTTATAGCGAAGGTATCTTAATGATCTAAAATACTTGTGCACAATACATCTAAAGGCTCTAGACCTGGAGTTGTGTGAAGGGTTATTTGTCCACTTAAAAGGACTGTCAAGATTTATCTCTGCACGTGCCTACAACATGTCGAGATTTATATTCAATAAGAAACTTATGCGAGACACAAATATCAATCGTTTATATTTCTTAGAAATTCTCCTAAATTCTTTTAACCCTTTCGCTGCTGAGGCTTTTCCCGCCCCTGTGCTGAGGTCATTTTTTACCTGTTTTGCGCATCATGTTTAAACGTGTTTTTAAGGCTTATTTTAGTATATGACACCGACATATTATATATCGTTCTTTCCGTCAGACTCGGTAGATTCATAATATGTCATTATTATATGTATACGTTATGTCATGTCTGTATATTATAACAAAAAATGCAATAAAATATGTATTTTCAATAATTTACAATGTGTAAAGTGTTTTTTTCACATTTTAACATGCGAGCAATTGCGGTTATATTTTGTATGGGGTGCGCTTGTTAAAAAAATTAGAGATGGGGTCTCGTTACATTTTTTTTGGGGAAAATGACACTATTTTTAACAAACGCACCGCATACAAAAATTGTTAGTGCAGCATCATTGTTCACATTATAATTGAAATGGGAACAATATTGCTACACTAACAAACCAAAAAAAATAAAAAAAAAGTGTTTATTTTTTTTTTTTTTATTTATTTTTTTAAATTTTTTTTTATTTTTATTTTTATTTTTTTATTTTTTTTTACCAAATTTTTAACTTTCATGTTTGGTATCGTTGGAACGGCCATGCTCTGGCCGATCCAACGATACCAAAATTTAACCCCTAGCTGCCACGGATCGGGAGATAGGGAGTTCCAATGAACTCCCTATCTCCACACTTGGTGGCAGTTAGGGGTTAACTGTAGGACTGGCGTCATCGTGCTACGCACGATGACGCCAGTCCTCTGGGGGAGTTCCCGGAAGCTTGGCCGACATCCAAGATGTCGGCCAGCTCCCGGGAAGGATCGCGAATCGGCGCTTTTCAGCGCCGATTTGCGATCCAGCTCCCCAGGGGTTAATGCCAGGCATCATTTGGAAGGGCAGGCTGTGCCCTTACAAATGATGCCTGGGTTAAGCCCCTGTGCGCCGCCGATCGGGAGGGAGAGAGGTCCGAACGACCTCCCCCCTCCCTTTCAGGCGCCTCCTCCGCACATGCGGGGGGGGCGCCTGAATTAGGTGTCATCGCGCCCCCGCGATGACACCTAATGTTGGCGGCTGCTGGTCCGGATGCCGGGCTGACATCCAGGATGTCAGCCCGCACCGGAGGGGCCAGCGATCGGCCGGAACCCGGCCGAACGCTGACCCCGATGCGAGGACGCGCTCAGCGCGTCCTCCGCATACCAGCGGGAATGCTGAGGACGCGCTGAGCGCGTCCTTAGCATTCAAGTGGTTAATTGTCTGTGTTTTGCTTTGAAGAATACACTAATCAATAATCGGATAAAAATATATATATTTATTACGTATACAAAAAAGTTTCAAATCTCATATCATAAACAAAGATTTATAAACAACCACCACATCCATCAGCACATAGACACTAGCTTCTCAATATATGTATCTCCTGTTAGTAACTGCATATATGATTAATATCATCTACTTTATCAGTTAGTAACTATACACAAATGGTTAATAAACATTTCTGCTTAACGAAAACAATTAACATGTATTTCCCAGCAAACCAATGTTTAACAAGCTAGATTTTATAGAGATATATGTATATCTCTATGTTACATGAATCAACAAAAGATGAGCTGTCACTTATTCTATTTCTAGAATGATAAGTAATAAAAACTTAGTGAATCCTCCCCTAATATCGAGAATTAAGATTCTAATCTCCTGCTTTTTATATTGTAGTTATATAATTCCTTGCTTATTAATTTCAATCACAGTAATTTCCAAATTCAATATATATATATATATATAATCTTTGTAATTCACTTTGCAACAATTTCTTTAGGAGAAATCCTTCTATCCGATTCTTCTTCATATCTCTATCTGCAGAATAGAAATATTTTAAAGACTCTGGATCTATCTGTTGCAAGAAATACTCCAGATATATATAATTATATTAATTATTTAATTTTGCTTTCTCATACATTACCCCTGCAAGATCTGGTCTGTAGTTGCAGCAGCAATATTCTTTATATAATATTGTTTTGGAATATGTGAAAATTATCAATGTCAGATATTCAATGCATGTGAGTTAGAGATGTGGACCTGATTAAGTGATATGAAATATGGTGTTGGAATGATCTTCAATCTGAATCAATGCATGATCATGTTTTAGGATAATCTGAATTGCGTTGTGTCCTGGGATAGTCCGAAGTGCCTTGGGTGTTGGAATGATCTAAAGTGTGTTGTGTCCTGGAAATCTGAATGCATTATAGTGTCCTGGAAGTCTGAATGCATTGTCGTGTAAGTCTGAATGAATTTTCAACGAACAGTACAGCTCCAATTATAGTCAATTTGACGTCACTGACAATCTACCTCTTTTCATTTAAATATTACTTTCTCTACATTAAATATAATATTTACTATGCCTCAAGAGGGCAGTGTTGCACTTCCAATTAATTCCACATTTTAATTTTAATAGATCTTATCTCAGGTTAAAAGATCAATCTGTCTTAACAAAGATCCTCTATTCAGTCCTAGACTTTGGGTCTCTCCTGTCAAAAATTTAATTAATATCTCCACTAGACATGTGCATTCGTTTTAGTACTAAAACGATTTAGTCCGAATTTTGGGATAATTTAGTTTTAGTATGACTCAAAAGATACGAAACTGCTCAGTACAAAAAACGAAAGAAACTAAAATAAAATGCACTACATTTTAGTTTGTCCTTTTTGTGATATTACATTGATGAGTGAAGGAGACCAGCAATGAAGAGCGCAACATCGCAAAGCTACAGAAAAGGTTTGTATGCGTAATCCTTCCCGACCCGAAAATCTGACAGTGATAGAGCTCCAGAATACTCACTCGCAGCACAGGAGAGGAAACCTTTACTTAACCCTTGCATGTCTTTTAGGCAGACAAGATGATAAAAGCAGCTGGAGAAGGAAAACATTCAAATAAATCACACTGAAAGCTAATGACAGAGGAGGACTGGATAGTAAAAACCCCTTTATAACAAGCAGTGCTGGGAGAAGAGAGGGACTTTATAAAATGTGTGTTATCTCCCCTCCCGCTCTGCATAATAGGGGCTTAGGTCTGCTACATTTTATATTATCCAGGAGCACTATCCCCTTTTCCTCATCTATAATACACATTTTATATAAAGTCCCTCTCCTCTCCCAGTGCTGCTTGTTATAAAGGGTTTTTTACATCTGATACATTTAGTATCCAACTCACAGTTACTCTGTTATTATGAGCTGTCAGTGGGATTTATTTGAATGTTTTCCCTGGATTTAAAGTGCTTAATTTTATTATAAAAATAAATTTTCACCAGATATCTCTTCTCTGAGCTTTCAGACTGATTTATGTTAATATTTGCCCTCTCCCCTGCTTTTATATTCCTGTCTCTCTCCCCCACAGAGATGCAAAGTTTAAGTAAAAGTTCCCTCTCCTGTGCTGGATAAGCATTGCATTCCGAAGTTCTGCACCCTCCACATGCCAATGCAGTAGGTCCTACTAAGTAGGATGTTCTATACAGAGAGGGGCATTAGTGAATGCAGGAGGATGTTCTATACATTATACAGAGAAATGTATAAATTGAGGAGGATTGTTCTATACATAGAGGGACATTAATTTAGGAGGATGTTCTATACATTATACAGAGAGGGGTATTAATTAATGCAGGTGGATGTTGCATACATTATACAGAGAGGGGTATTAATGCAGGAGGATGTTATATACATTATACAGAGAAATGTATAAATTGAGGAGGATTGTTCTATACATAGAGGGACATTAATTTAGGAGGATGTTCTATACATTATACAGAGAGGGGTATTAATTAATGCAGGTGGATGTTGCATACATTATACAGAGAGGGGTATTAATGCAGGAGGATGTTATGTACATTATACAGAGAGGGGTATTAATTAATGCAGGAGGATGTTCTATACATTATACAGAGAGGAGCCTTTTTTTAGCCTTTTAAATCCAGTGGCTGTGAGCGCTGAGATCGGCTGCTTGTTATATTATCTCTCAGTACAATGTATGAGGATCAGCTGTTACAGTAACTGACTGTAACAGCGCTCAGTTTCAGTAAAAGGAGATAATATTTTTATATATAAGGAGGTTATAACAAAATTATTTACTAGTTTTACTGAAACTCTGAGCGCTGTGATGAGCAGCAGTCAGTTACTGTAACAGCTTTGCTTGACACATTGTGCTGAGAGTGAGAGATACTGTAACAAGCAGCGATCTCAGCACTCTGAGGAGCCACTACAATAATAATTGTATCCACTGGTTTTCGGATGAATGAAATTAGTTTTCATACTAAAGAACTGAAAACGAATTTCTTTAGCAACTAAATAAATTGCATTTTAGTACTAATCCATTAGTTCAAAACGAAATTTTGTGCTGTGCACATGTCTAATCTCCACTCCTCTCAAAGTTTTTACTAAGTAAATTCCTTTCTAGTTAAAATCAACAGAATCTATTTTTCAGTAATTATACTATTTACCAATTCTACACAATATACAGTATATTGGAGCATCTATTTTTACTGTGAATATATTGATTATAAAAATATATTTCGTCATTTGCAAAAATAAATTTTGAATTTGTTCCTATACCCGAAAAGAAAATATCTTTGAATTTTTAAAGACTTGTTAAACAAATCAATAAATTTAAATATGAGATGTCTGGCACTTAGCTCAGCATTATATCACATAAAGACATTTTATCGTCTATAATCATGTCTGGCATTTATAGAAACAAAACATAACTCTTAAGGTTTCACCTAGCCATGAACTATTTAAAAAAAATCTCTGTCTATTCCTAAAACTAGGGAAAATTGAAAAAGAAAAGACGTTCCATTTAAAACAAGATGGCTACAAGCATCCATTTAAATTTTTCCATTCTAATATACCCGACATAACCCCCCTTTGGTTTCATCTGATCCTTTTTTCAAGAGATCGATGGAAGCATGCAATATTTCCACCTTTAACCAATTAGGATAGGTTTCCACCTTTCGAAACACGTCTTTCTTCTTTCATCCATTTAATAATTGAAGATGCAGTGTTTTTAAACTTCAATGTACGTACTTTCTTTGTTAGTACAATCAACCAGACAGTTAGAAACATAATTACTATACAAATCACAATCTCTGTAATTTTTGGCCTGTTATAAGCAGATAGCAATTGATGATCAAGCTGTGAATACATTGGAGCATAAATCGTTAGATTATCATTATTAGAAGTTCAATGGTATGATCAGGCTTGTTCTCTAGCAGAAATTTCAAATCTGGATTCATAGGTATCTCTCGTCCTTGGAATGCGTCGACGATTTGTATCTCGTCATACCAGACTTCATTTCCGACCGGATAAAGAGTAACTTCTCCGATAACAACTTTTGATTCTTGAGGAACTTTCACGAGAATCACTGGTGTAGGTATGAACACTTTCTTGTTTTGTACCAGATCCTTCCCGTAAACCTTTGCTTCTCTTTCTGTGTAAAACAGCGGTTGCAATAAAATTTGCGGCAAATCTTTTCTTCCGGTGGTTCTTGTACATAACAATAAATGGTTTCATGGCTTTATCCAGCATGTCTTTCACGCTTGCATGAGCTTGATTCACACGGGAGGGACTTTAACATTCTCCTTTCCGTCAGAAGAAATCCAGGTGCTTCTTGGATTATCAAGCCAGAAGACGGTCCTGGTTCAAGTATTGGATCTGCTTGGAATTGTTCGGAAAACCGTAGAATTTCCAGATAATCGCAATATCCTTGGTGGTCCGACTCATTTTTGCGGATTAGCCTCGCAGTTCGGATTAAAGACTTTTCTCTATTTCTCTTCAATCGGGATTCAATGAGTTACAGCCTTTGAATATTCTTTATGTAATATTTTGTTTTTGGAATATGTGAAAATTATCAATGTAGATATTCAATGCATGTGAGTTAGAGATGTGGTCCTAATTAAGTGATATGTTTTATCTTGAATGCATTATCGTGTTTTAGGATGGTCTGAATGCATTATGTCCTGGAATGATCTGACCGCCTTGGGTGTTGGAATGATCCCCCTTTCATTTAATTTTTTTTCTCTATATTAATATAATATTTACTATGCCTCAAGAGAGCAGTGTTGCTCTTCACATTAATTCCACAAATTAATTTTAATATATCTTATCTCAGGTCAAAAGATCAATCTGTCTTAACCCCTTAAGGACCTAGGACGTACCATGTACGTCATTGCAGCTGGTCTCTTTTAGACCCGCTGACGTACATGGTACGTCCTACGGTTTTTGAGCGCTGGAAGCGATCGGATCGCTTCCAGCAGCTCAAACGCCATTGCAGGATGCCTGGGAGTCCAGGCATCCGTGCAATGGCGGTGAGAAGTGCCGGGGCACCTTGTGATCGCTCCCCGGGAGCGATCAACATCCGGTTTTACCGGAGAGGTGCCCGGCACTTCTAGAGAGCGCTGGAAGCGATCGGATCGCTTCCAGCAGCTCAAACGCCATTGCAGGATGCCTGGGAGTCCAGGCATCCGTGCAATGGCGGTGAGAAGTGCCGGGGCACCTTGTGATCGCTCCCCGGGAGCGATCAACATCCGGTTTCACCGGAGAGGTGCCCGCACTTCTAGAGAGCGGGCTGGAAGCGATCGGTATCGCTTCCAGCTGCTCTGTGTATATTGCAGGGATGCCTCGACAAGGCACCCAGCAGAGTAAAAAAAGTGTAAAAAAAGTAAAAAAAAGTAAAATAAAAAATCAATAAAAAGGTATCAAATAAAATAAACTGACAGTCAAGATGGCGCTGCCCTTCTAAGGGCAGGGTCATCTTGGGGCTGAGTGGGATGTTCCTAGCCTGCCTCATCAGAGAGGCAGGCTAGCAACATCCAATCAGAAGTAAAAAAAAATCAAAATAAAATTTCTAATTTGTCAGGTCAGGTCAATATTTTGTAAATATTGGCTCTGACCTCTGTGATTCTCCCTCCCTCTCCTCACTTGTGTTTTGGTGAGCGAGAGAGAGAGATCAGATTTGACAGGTTAGAGATTTTAGTGAGATTAGAAAAATTGAGGCAGATTTAGAGAGATTTTAGTGAGATTAGAAAAATTTAGGCAGATTTAGAGATTTTAGGGAGATTTAGAAGAATTGAGGCAGGTTTAGAGTGATTTAGAGAGATTTAGGTGTTTATTTGTATTTTCTTGTGAAACCCAACGGTTCTTCTAAGAACCAACAATCCGCTTATTATATATAATAATTATAAAATTTTATAATCTATTATATATAATGTCTGAGAGGGTGTACAGCGCCGAGGAGGCATATGCCATCCTGGCATCAGAATCTGAGGCATCTGCGTCAGACTCCGACCCTGATTTTGACCCCGCCAACTGCTCAGAGACGTCGCTAGATACATCATCTACGCTGGCTGATGTATCTAGTGATGTTTCTGATGCAGATCCTGGGTCACCACCTGCCAGCAGGAGACGCACAGCTCCAGCTGAGGAGTGGGTAGTGCCTCATTGCCAGAGGCCAGATATCCCTCCTTTCACGGCAAATCCTGGCATCAATATTGATGTTGCAGGATTTACCGCCACACAGTTTTTGCAGGTGTTTATGGGGGATGATTTGTTGGGCCACATCGTGGCCCAATCAAATCTGTATGCCCATCAGCATTGTGCTGCGAAGCCAGACTCCTACTTGGCAAGGCAGCAATGGACCCCGCTAGATGTGCCAGAATTTCTGAAATTCTGGGCACTTACTATGCTGATGGGCATCATAAAGAAGCCCTCAATTCGCTCCTACTGGAGCAGTAGCCCCATCTGCTCTACCCCCATTTACCCCCAATCAATGTCACGTAGAAGGTATGAAAACATTTTGCGTTTCATGCACTTCAGTGACAACAGCCTGTGCCCTCCTAGAGAGCATCCCCAGTTTGACAGGCTGTATAAAATCTGCCCCCTGATTACCCACTTCGCCGCCAGGTTTGCAGAGGCTTATACACCTGGAAGGAATATCTGCGTGGATGAATCCCTAATGAAATACAAGGGAAGCCTGGGATTCAAGCAGTATATTCCTTCCAAACGCTCCAGGTATGGAGTGAAGGTGTATAAGCTCTGTGACAGCGAGAGTGGGTATACTCAGGCCTTCCGGGTGTACGAGGGAAAGGATAGTAGCCTTGACCCTCCAGGTTGCCCAGAACACATGGGAACCAGTGGCAAGATTGTGTGGGACCTACTTTTTAGCCTGATGAACAAAGGGTACCACTTGTATGTTGATAATTTTTATACAAGTGTCCCTTTGTTCAAGCAGCTGTATTGTTTTGATACAGCAGCATGCGGTACTGTTCGCAAGAACCGCGTAGGTTTCCCAGCACAGCTTGTCCGCACCCGGCTAAAAAGGGGGGAGACCTCAGCTCTGCGCCAAGTACAGAGACAAGAAGGATGTATACCTTCTATCCACCATCCACACTGAGAGGTCTGTGGAGGTCTCTGTACGTGGCAGAGCTGAGCGCAACAGGAAGCCAGTGTGCATCAAAGACTATAACCGGCATATGGGTGGGGTTGATCTGGCAGATCAGCTGCTCCAGCCCTACCAGATTATGCGGAAGTCAAGGGCCTGGTACAAAAAGGTTGCAATTTACCTGATGCAAATTGCAACCCACAATGCCTTTTTGCTCTGCAAAAAGGCAAACCCGGAGTGACGCTGTCCTTTTTACAGTTTCAGCTCCAGGTCATTTCGGGGCTTTTGTACCAGGATGCACCTGCTCCCCGGTGGTGATGGGGGACAGAGTTGGGGCTACGCATTTTATTTATAAAATCCCCCTACTGAGGCAAACAAAACCCCAAAAAAGGTGCAGGGTGTGTTTCAAAGAGGGGGCAAGAGGAGAGACACAATCTTTTACTGCCCAGAATGCCCTGGACAACCCGGTCTGTGTCTTGGGGACTGTTTCAAGCTATATCCACTGTGCGTGATCTGTGATTTTTTTTCCTTTCTATTTTTTCTCACACTCCAGTTAATTAGTTCAGTTTAGTTTTTTTTTTCTTTTACTGCACCAGACTTTTACATTTTATTCGTACATTTTTATGTTCTACAATTGGTGCTGTATTTTGCCAAAATCTTTGCACACCTATGCATGGGGGCATGGGTGTACTCAGGAGACCTTGCAGAAAACAACCTGGAGAGTTTTCATGCAGTAACAAACAAACAGTGGTCCTAAATCACAGTCCAAATCTAATGTGGGCGTAAAAATAAAAAAATTGAAAAATTACCGCCACACACCTTCTCAAATGTTTTGGCTAAAACCGTTGCATCCATGGCATCAAAGCACTCCATATGCAATACCTTGGGGTCACTAACTAACAAATATAAACAATTTTCTGGCAATAATTCAAACTGGGGTATGCGGTAGACCCAAAACCAAGCTAGGCCTAGCTGAAGAAATAATCTCAATTTAAACTCCAATGACAAGTCATAAAAATTGTATTTGAACCTTCCAAAATCCTGGCAAACCTATGCATGGGGGGCATGGGTGTACTCAGGAGACCTTGCAGAAAACAACCTGGAGAGTTTTCATGCAGTAACAAACAACCGTGTCTCCTAAATCACAGTCCAAAACTGATGTGGGTGTGAAAATCTGAAAATTGAAAAATTACACCACACACCTTCTCAATGTTTTCATGTTTTGGCTAAAACCGTTGCATCCATGGCATCAAAGCACTCCATATGCAATACCTTGGGGTGTCAACATAACAAATATAAACAATTTTCTGGCAATAATTCAAACTGGGGTATGCGGTAGACCCAAAACCAAAGCTAGGCCTAGCTGAAGA
This sequence comes from Leptobrachium leishanense, assembly GCA_009667805.1. Taxonomy (NCBI): domain Eukaryota; kingdom Metazoa; phylum Chordata; class Amphibia; order Anura; family Megophryidae; genus Leptobrachium; species Leptobrachium leishanense. Next base: position 88,554,034 of record CM019072.1, on the reverse strand, counting down.
AATAATCTCAATTTCAACTCCAATGACAAAGTCATAAAAATTGTATTTGAACCTTCCCAAAATCCTGGCAAACCTATGCATGGGGGGCATGCGTGTACTCAGGAGACCTTGCAGAAAACAACCTGGAGAGTTTTCATGCAGTAACAAACACCGTGTCTCCTAAATCACAGTCCAAAACTGATGTGGGTGTGAAAATCTGAAAATTGAAAATTACACCACACACTTCTCAAATGTTTTGGGCTAAAACCGTTTGCATCCATGGCATCAAAGCACTCCATATGCAATACCTTGGGTGTCAACATAACAAATATAAACAATTTTCTGGCAATAATTCAAACTGGGGTATGCGGTAGACCCAAAACCAAAGCTAGGCCTAGCTGAAGAAATAATCTCAATTTCAACTCCAATGACAAAGTCATAAAAATTGTATTTGAACCTTCCCAAAATTCTGGCAAACCTATGCAATGGGGGGCATGGGTGTACTCAGAGACCTTGCAGAAAACAACCTGGAGAGTTTTCATGCAGTAACAAACAACCGTGTCTCCTAAATCACAGTCCAAAACTGATGTGGGTGTGGAAATGAAAATTGAAAAATTACACCACACACCTTCTTAAATGTTTTGGGCTAAAACCGTTGCATCCATGGCATCAAAGCACTCCATATGCAATACCTTGGGGGTCAACATAACCAAATATAAACAATTTTCTGGCAATAATTCAACTGGGGTATGCGGTAGACCCAAAACCAAAGCTAGGCCTAGCTGAAGAAATAATCTCATTTCAACTCCAATGACAAAGTCATAAAAATTGTATTTGAACCTTCCCAAAAATCCTGGCAAACCTATGCATGGGGGCATGGTGTACTCAGGAGACTTGCAGAAAACAACCGGAGAGTTTTTCATGCAGAACAAACAACAGTGTCTCCTAAATCACAGTCCAAATCTAATGTGGGCGTAAAAATCTGAAAATTGAAAATTACACCACACACCTTCTCAAATGTTTTGGGCTAAAACCGTTGCATCCATGGCATCAAAGCACTCCATATGCAATACCTTGGGGTGTCAACATAACAAATATAAAAATTTTCTGGCAATAATTCAAACTGGGGTATGCGGTAGACCCAAAACCAAAGCTAGGCCTAAGCTGAAGAAATAATCTCAATTTCAACTCCAATGACAAAGTCATAAAAATTGTATTTGAACCTTCCAAAATCCTGGCAAACCTATGCATGGGGGCATGGGTGTACTCAGGAGACCTTGCAGAAAACAACCTGGAGAGTTTTCATGCAGTAACAAACAACCGTGTCTCCTAAATCACAGTCCAAAACTGATGTGGGGTGTGAAAATCTGAAAATTGAAAATTACACCACACACCTTCTCAAATGTTTTGGGCTAAAACCGTTGCATCCATGGCATCAAAGCACTCCCCATATGCAATACCTTGGGGTGTCAACATAACAAATATAAACAATTTTCTGGCAATAATTCAAACTGGGGTATGCGGTTAGACCCAAAACCAAAGCTAGGCCTAGCTGAAGAAATAATCTCAATTTCAACTCCAATGACAAAGTCATAAAAATTGTATTTGAACCTTCCAAAATCCTGGCAAACCTATGCATGGGGGCATGCGTGTACTCAGGAGACCTTGCAGAAAACAACCTGGAGAGTTTTCATGCAGTAACAAACAACCGTGTCTCCTAAATCACAGTCCAAAACTGATGTGGGTGTGAAAATCTGAAAATTGAAAAATTACACCACACACCTTCTCAAATGTTTTGGGCTAAAACCGTTGCATCCATGGCATCAAAGCACTCCATATGCAATACCTTGGGGTGTCAACATAACAATATACAATTTTTTCTGGCAATAATTCAAACTGGGGTATGCGGTAGACCCAAAACCAAAGCTAGGCCTAGCTGAAGAATAATCTCAATTTCAACTCCAATGAAAAGTCATAAAAATTGTATTTGAACCTTCCAAAATCCTGGCAAACCTATGCATGGGGGCATGGGTGTACTCGGAGACCTTGCAGAAAACAACCTGGAGAGTTTTCATGCAGTAACAAACAACCGTTCTCCTAAATCACAGGCCAAAAACTGATGTGGGTGTGAAAATCTGAAAATTGAAAAATTACACCACACACCTTCTCAAATGTTTTGGGCTAAAACCGTTGCATCCATGGCATCAAAGCACTCCATATGCAATACCTTGGGGTGTCAACATAACAAATATAAACAATTTTCTGGCAATAATTCAAACTGGGTGTATGCGGTATACCCAAAACCAAAGCTAGGCCTAGCTGAAGAAATAATCTCAATTTCAACTCCAATGACAAAGTCATAAAAATTGTATTTGAACCTTCCCAAATATCCTGGCAAACCTATGCATGGGGGGCATGCGTGTATCAGGAGACCTTGCAGAAAACAACCTGGAGAGTTTTCATGCAGTAACAAACAACCGTGTCTCCTAAATCACAGTCCAAAACTGATGTGGGTGTGAAGATCTGAAAATTTAAAAATACACCACACACCTTCTCAAATGTTTTGGGCTAAAACCGTTGCATCCATGGCATCAAAGCACTCCATATGCAATCCTTGGGGTGTCAACATAACAAATATAAACAATTTTCTGGCAATAATTCAAACTGGGGTATGCGGTAGACCCAAAACCAAAGCTAGGCCTAGCTGAAGAAATAATCTCAATTTCAACTCCAATGACAAAGTCATAAAAATTGTATTTGAACCTTCCCAAAATCCTGGCAAACCTATGCATGGGGGCATGGGTTGTACTCAGGAGACCTTGCAGAAAACAACCTGGAGAGGTTTCATGCAGTAACAAACAACAGTGTTTCTCCTAAATCACAGTCCAAATCTAATGTGGGCGTAAAATCTGAAAATTGAAAAATTACACCACACACCTCTCAAATGTTTTGGGCTAAAACCGTTGCATCCATGGCATCAAAGCACTCCATATGCAATACCTTGGGGTGTCAACATAACAAATATAAACAAGTTTTCTGGCAATAATTCAAACTGGGGTATGCGGTAGACCCAAAACCAAAGCTAGCCTATCTGAAGAAATAATCTCAATTTCAACTCCATGACAAAGTCAATAAAACTTGTATTTGAACCTTCCAAAATCCTGGCAAACCTATGCATGGGGGCATGGGTGTACTCAGGAGACCTTGCAGAAAACAACCTGGAGAGTTTTCATGCAGTAACAAACAACAGTGTCTCCTAAATCACAGTCCAAATCTAATGTGGGCGTAAAAATCTGAAAATTGAAAAATTACACCACAACCTTCTCAAATGTTTTGGGCTAAAACCGTTGCATCCATGGCATCAAAGCACTCCATATGCAATAACCTTGGGTGTCAACATAACAAATATAAACATTTTCTGGCAATAATTCAAACTGGGGTATGCGGTAGACCCAAAACCAAGCTAGGCCTAGCTGAAGAAATAATCTCAATTTCAACTCCAATGACAAAGTCATAAAAATTGTATTTGAACCTTCCCAATGGGGGGGCATGGGTGTACTCAGGAGACCTTGCAAAAACAACAACTGGAGAGTTTTCATGCAGTAACAAAAAAGTGTCTCCTAAATCACAGTCCAAAACTGATGTGGGTGTGAAAATGAAAATGACCACAAAACAGTATCCAATTTGTTTGGAGCAAACGGTTGCATCCATAGCATAAAAACACTCCATTTTACAATACTTTGGGGTGTTAGCTTACCAATTTGCACGTTCATAAAAACTGGGGTATGTAAAAAGGCCCCTAAAAAGAAGATAAGCAAAGAAGATACTGTATGTCAAATTAGAAAATTGGCAAGCACATGTCAAAGATTGGCGTAGCACCCCAGAAACAACAGAAACAAATCTATATATGGTGGTATAATTTATTCAGAAGATGTTGCTGAACATATTTTGGGGTGTTTTTTGGCAGTAACCCATAACTGGATTTGACAATTCATGCCTAAAGTACAATGTGTGTGAAAAAATAACCCAAAAAGTGACTACCTGAAAGTTGACACAGAGCTATGTGCATGGAAAGTGTTAAAAATACAAACTTGAACTCTTTAAAGCAGACCCTAGGGTGTGCCCTTTCTAAAAATATATGGTTGATGGGGGTAAATTAGTTTGGCCGGCTTGTCAAAAATGTCCAAATAGGACATGGGTGCATGATGACGAAATGTGAAAATTCCAAGTTGGAAAACTGAATGCGCACCCCCAAAATAAGGCCTATTAGCCCCCAAATGACCCGACATAGCTATACATGGGTGGTATCAATTTACTCAGGAGATGTTGGTGGAACATATTTTGGGGTGTTTTTTGGCAGTAACCCATAACTGGATTTGACAATCTCATGCCTAAAGTACAATGTGTATGAAAAAATAACCCAAAAAGTTGACTACCTGAAAGTTTGACATAGAGCTAGGTGCATGGAAGTGTTAAAATACAACTCTTTGAGCACCCTAGGTGTGCCCTTTCTAAAATATATGGTTTGATGGGGTAAATTACTTTGGCCGGCTTCAAAAATGTCCCAAATAGGACATGGTGCATGATGACGAAATGTGAAAATTCCAAGTTGGAAAACTGAAATGCGCACCCCCAAATAAGCCTATTAGCCCCCAAATGACCCGACATACCTATACATGGGTGGTATCAATTTACTCAGAAGATGTTGCTGACATATTTTGGGGTGTTTTGGGCAGTAACCCATAACTGATTGACAATTCATGCCTTAAAGTACAATGTGTGGAAAAAATAACCCAAAAAGTGACTACCTGAAAGTTGACATAGAGCTAGTGCATGGAAAGTGTTAAAATACAACTTTTGAAGCACCTAGGCTGTGCCCTTTCTAAAAATATATGGTTGATGGGGGTAAATTACTTTGGCCGGCTTCAAAAAGTGTCCCAAATAGGACATGGGTGCATGATGACGAAATGTGAAAATTCCAAGTTGGAAAAACTGAATGCGCACCCCCCAAATAAGCCTATTAGCCCCCAAATGACCCGACATACCTATACATGGGTGGTATCAATTTACTCAGAGATGTTGCTGAACATATTTGGGGTGTTTTTTTGGCAGTAACCATAACTGGATTTGAAATTCATGCCTAAAGTACAATGGTGTGAAAAAATAACCCAAAAAGTGACTACCTGAAAGCTTGACATAGAGCTAGTGCATGAAAGTGTTAAAATACAACTCTTTGAAGCACCGCCTAGGGTGTGCCCTTTCTAAAAATATATGGTTTGATGGGGGTAAATTACTTTGGCGGCTTCAAAAATGTCCCAAATAGGACATGGGTGCATGATGACGAAATGTGAAAATTCCATTGAAAAACTGAAATGCGCACCCCCCAAATAAGGCTATTAGCCCCAAATGACCCTCCATACCTATACATGGGTGGTATCAATTTACTCAGAAGATGCTGAACATATTTGGGGTGTTTTTGGCAGTAACCCATAACTGGATTTGACAATTCATGCCTAAAGTACAATGTGTGTGAAAAAATAACCAAAAGTGACTACCTGAAAGTTTGACATAGAGCTAGTGCATGGAAAGTGTTAAAATACAACTCTTTGAAGCACCCTAGGCTGTGCCCTTTCTAAAAATATATGGTTTGATGGGGTAAATTACTTGGCCGGCTTCAAAAATGTCCCAAATAGGACATGAGTGCATGATGACGAAATGTGAAAATTCCAAGTTGGAAAACTGAAATGCGCACCCCCCATAAGGCCTATTAGCCCCCAAATGACCGATATACCTTATAATGGGTGGTATCAATTTACTCAGAAGATGTTGCTGAACATATTTTGGGTGTTTTTTGGCAGTAACCATAACTGGATTTGACAATTCATGCCTAAAGTACAATGTGGTGTGAAAAAATAACCCAAAAGTGACTACCTGAAAGTCTGACATAGAGCTAGTGCATGGAAAGTGTTAAAATACAACTCTTTGAAGCACCCTAGGCTGTGCCCTTTCTAAAAATATATGGTTTGATGGGGGTAAATTACTTTGGCCGGCTTCAAAAATGTCCCAAATAGGACATGGGTGCATGATGACGAAATGTGAAAATTCCAAGTTGGAAAACTGAAATGCGCACCCCCCACATAAGGCCTATTAGCCCCCAAATGACCCGACATACCTATACATGGGTGGTATCAATTTACTCAGAAGATGTTGCTGAACATATTTTGGGGTGTTTTTTGGCAGTAACCCATAACTGGATTTGACAATTCATGCCTAAAGTACAATGTGTGTGAAAAAATAACCCAAAAGGTGACTACCTAAAAGTTTGACATAGAGCTAGTGCACGGAAAGTGTTAAAATACAACTCTTTGAAGCACCCTAGGGTGTGCCCTTTCTAAAAATATATGGTTTGATGGGGGTAAATTACTTTGGCCGGCTTCAAAAATGTCCCAAATAGGACATGGGTGCATGATGACGAAATGTGAAAATTCCAAGTTGGAAAACTGAAATGCGCACCCCTCAAATAAGGCCTATTAGCCCCCAAATGACCCGACATACCTATACATGGGTGGTATCATTTACTCAGAAGATGTTGCTGAACATATTTGGGGGTTTTTTGGCAGTAACCCATAACTGGATTTGACAATTCATGCCTAAAGTACAATGTGTGTGAAAAAATAACCCAAAAAGTGACTACCTAAAAGTTTGACATAGAGCTAGTGCATGAAAGTGTTAAAATACAACTCTTTGAAGCACCCTAGGGTGTGCCCTTTCTAAAAAATATATGGTTTGATGGGGTAAATTACTTTGGCCGGCTTCAAAAATGTCCCAAATAGGACATGGGTGCATGATGACGAAATGTGAAAATTCCAATTTGGAAAACTGAAATGCGCACCCCCAAATAAGGCCTATTAGCCCCCAAATGACCCGACATACCTATACATGGGTGGTATCAATTTACTCAGAAATGTTGCTGAACATATTTTGGGGTGTTTTTGGCAGTAACCCATAACTGGATTTGACAATTCATGCCTAAAGTACATTGTGGTGTGAAAAAATAACCCAAAAAGTGACTACCTGAAAGTTTGACATAGAGCTAGTGCATGGAAAGTGTTAAAATACAACTCTTTGAAGCACCCTAGGGTGTGCCCTTTCTAAAAATATATGTTTTGATGGGGGTAAATTACTTTGGGCGGCTTCAAAAATGTCCCAAATAGGACATGGGTGCATGATGACGAAATGTGAAAATTCCAAGTTGGAAAACTGAAATGCGCACCCCCCAAATAAGGCCTATTAGCCCCCAAATGACCCGACATAACTATACATGGGTGGTATCAATTTACTCAGAAGATGCTGCTGAACATATTTTGGGTGTTTTTTGGCAGTAACCCATAACTGGATTTGACAATTCATGCCTAAAGTACAATGTGTGTGAAAAAATAACCCAAAAAGTGACTACCTGAAAGTTTGACATAGAGCTAGTGCATGGAAAGTGTTAAAATACAACTCTTTGAAGCACCCTAGGCTGTGCCCTTTCTAAAAATATATGGTTTGATGGGGGTAAATTACTTTGGCCGGCTTCAAAAATGTCCCAAATAGGACATGGGTGCATGATGACGAAATGTGAAAATTCCAAGTTGGAAAACTAAAATGCGCACCCCCCAAATAAGGCCTATTAGCCCCCAAATGACCCGACATACCTATACATGGGTGGCATCAATTTACTCAGAAGATGTTGCTGAACATATTTTGGGTGTTTTTTGGCAGTAACCCATAACTGGATTTGACAATTCATGCCTAAAGTACAATGTGTGTGAAAAAATAACCAAAAAGTGACTACCTGAAAGTTTGACATAGAGCTAGTGCATGGAAAGTGTTAAAATACAACTCTTTGAAGCACCCTAGGGTGTGCCCTTTCTAAAAATATATGGTTGATGGGGGTAAATTACTTTGGCCGGCTTCAAAAATGTCCCAAATAGGACATGGGTGCATGATGACGAAATGTGAAAATTCCAAGTTGGAAAACTGAAATGCGCACCCCCCAAATAAGGCCTATTAGCCCCCAAATGACCCGACATACCTATACATGGGTGGTATCAATTTACTCAGAAGATGTTGCTGAACATATTTTGGGGTGTTTTTTGGCAGTAACCCATAACTGGATTTGACAATTCATGCCTAAAGTACAATGTGTGTGAAAAAATAACCCAAAAAGTGACTACCTGAAAGTTTGACATAGAGCTAGTGCATGGAAAGTGTTAAAATACAACTCTTTGAAGCACCCTAGGGTGTGCCCTTTCTAAAAATATATGGTTTGATGGGGGTAAATTACTTTGGCCGGCTTCAAAAATGTCCCAAATAGGACATGGGTGCATGATGACGAAATGTGAAAATTCCAAGTTGGAAAACTGAAATGCGCACCCCCCAAATAAGGCCTATTAGCCCCCAAATGACCCGACATACCTATACATGGGTGGTATCAATTTACTCAGAAGATGTTGCTGAACATATTTTGGGGTGCTCTTTGGCAGTAAACCTTAAAGTTCACAGTACATGTATTCTTAAATTGCGTTCAAAAAAAAAAAATCACCAAAAAAAATTTTTTTTTCAAACTTTGGCATAGATTTGTGGTAAAATGGTTTGCATGGAAAGAGTCAAAATACCCCAAGTTTAATACCTTGATTTGTGTACTTTAAAAAAATATGTATATGTGGCGGGTTATTCAGGAATTAGTGACAGATATCAGTGTTACAATGTCACTAGCACTAGTTTTGAAAATAAACTCTTTGGAAATGACAAAGTGCTACTTGCACTTATTGTTGCATAAAATAAGGAAAAAAGCGAGGAATATGTAAACATTGGGTATTGCTAAACTCAGTACTAAATTTAGAAACTACGAAGGAATTAATTTTTTTTGACGGTTGTTGATACATAAGAAATTTTGGGGTCAAAGTTCGAAAAAGTGGTGTTTTTTCAATTTGTTTGTCATATTTCACAATATTTTTTATAGTAAATTATATGAAATGATGAAAAAAATGGTATCTTTATAAAGTCCATTTAATGACGAGAAAAACAGTGTAAAATATGTGTGGGTTACATAAACGAGTAAGAGGAAAATTTGACGTAAACACTAACAGCGCAGAAACGTAAAAACAGCAGCGGTCACTAAAGGACGGATTTGTGTAAAACCGCCCGGTCACTAAGGGGTTAATAAAGACCCAATATTCAGTCCTAGACTTTGGGTCTCTCCTGTCAAAATTAAATTAATATCTCTACTCCTCTTTTCATTCAAAGACTTGTTAAAACAAACCAATAAATTTAAATATGACATGTCTGGCACTTAGCTCAGCATTATATCACATAAAGACATTTTACCGTTTATAATATCACGTCTGGCATTTAAAAAAAACCTCTTAAGGTTTCACCTAGCCATGAACTATTTAAAAAAAATCTCTGTCCATTTCTAAAACTAGGGAAAATTGAAAAAGAAAGACTTTACAAAAAAAAAAACAAGATGGCTACAGGCATCCATTTTAATTTTTTTCCATTAATATACCCGAGAGGACACAAGCACCAAAAATGAAAATGTTTATGTTATTTATTTTATTTCGTCTGTATCTTACATGTGTATTGTTTTTCTTTTGTAAGTTTAGTTTAGAAAATAGCTGGCTATATATTTATCTATATTACTCTATATTCTCTAAATGTATCACTGGCTGTAACCTTTTGTGTTGTAAACTGTCCCCCCTCCCAGTATCTTGCTGGTGACTTTATGGAAACTAGTATAGAAAGAGCTCTGTTGCTCTATGACTGGCTCCAATCAAAATTGACCCTGCTCCCTTCTGCCCTTAGCACGCCACTCCTTCTCCTGCCTCATTAGACCTCCCATGTCCATGCCTGGCAGCCTGAATAGGATGGCTGAGTGTACCTCCCAAATATTGTCCTCCCAGCCTGAGTGTACCTCTTAAATCCTGCCAGGTTCCTGCAATGCACAGTACAGGCTGCAGATAACACCTAGCTTACAGTCCAAACAAGACATCCCTACCTATACATCATGTATGCATGTGAGCTGCCTCGTCCTGCCCTCTAGTAAAACACAGCAGCCAGTAAGAGAGCAGGACATCATGATGAAGGCTTTACACCAGTGGTTCCCAACCGTGGTCCTCAAGTACCCCCAACAGGCCAGGTTTTAAGGATTACCTTGTAGAAAAGCAAACTGAATCCTGCAATCACTGAGCAGTAAATCATATCACCTGTGCTGTGCTTCAGATATCTGGAAAACCTGTCCTAAGGGGGGTACTTGAGGACCGCGGTTGGGAACCACTGCTTTACACAAAACAGTAAAGGGAGAATTAACAGATTATTTTGGTAAATGTGTAATCATAGGAAAATATACACAAAATAGGAACAAGAGAGGAAAACCTATCTTTAATTTTCTTTTTAAGGCTAGGGACAGATGAGCGCATTTTCTGCGGCCACCGTCAAAATGTACGTCGATGCGTGCGCACGCATTTTTTCACGGAATACGCTTAAGTGGTCAGACGACCACAGTCGCACAGTCGCAGGTACTCACCAACGCAATTCTAGGGAAATCCGGCTGTTTGAACGTTATGTAGGCCGCACACTAGCAGCGTCTGACGTCTCCTAATCACGCACACACGCTGCCATGCGGCCGCAGCGCACTCTGTACGTCTGTAGCAGCGGTTTCACGTTCTGAGAAAAATGCGTTCATTTGCCGGTTGCGTGGTGTCGGCGCACTTTTGTACGCACGTACTGCGTATATTGGCCGTCATTGGCCGTTATGTGCTGCTACTGCCACCGTGATTTAGTGCGCCTGCACGCGCGTTCCGACTGCCCCACTCTGACCCTAGCCTTAGATGCAATTACTTTGAATAAAGAAAAAAAAACAGCATCATGTGTTTCATAAGGTGGTTTTGTTTGTAATGCACAAGTAATCTAGTTATCTTAAACCCACATATTACATATTATAACCCTTAATATTTTGGTTTTGTGACAAGTCATCCAGTCTTTGTTTAAAAGTCTGTACAGACTCTGACCCAACCACCCCAACAAGCAGAAAATTTCACAGACTTATTGTTCTCACCTTAAAATTAGCGATGGGCTGAACACCCCTGTGTTCGGTTCGCATTTTAACACGAACATTTGAAAAAGTTCAGATTCGAACGCAAACATGATTCGAACTCAATGCAAGTCAGTGGGACTCGAACGTTCGATTTTTAGAGTGCCCACCAAGAGGGCATATATGCAAGATACTGACCATAAAAGGTGTATGGGGGTCCGGGTAGTGCCCTGGGGGACAGGGAACAAGGACAAAAAGTTTTAAAAAAACGTTTTTAAAGGGACAGTGAGTTTTCCATGAAATAAAGGTTAAGAATAAAAATGAAAAAATCCTTCAAATATCATGCCTAGGAGGTCCCCATAACCTTCCGGTGAAGTGGCGGATTTGTAGGATGTATAGAAACATTTAAAAAGAAAAAAATGACATTTCAAATGACGGTAAATGGTTTTCCTTTAATCTATTAATAAACAACTGCTTAGGGTAGCAGCCTGTATGAAAAGAGGAGACGTTTTAGGACACGCAGAACAAGTTTAGTGATATTTTTGGCTAAATTATGGTGAAACGTATGCAGGCTTTGGATGAAAGTAATAACAGGTGCATTAAAATTGAACCTTCGGTGGCAGCCAGTGCCTTCACACTGTAACCACTCTGAGGTATTGTGGAAGAGATCAGGGGTGGACTCTGCTTTCAAATATTAAAATAAATGGAATCTGGGACACGCGTCAGTGGCATTACACTCAAATATTACTGCGTTATAGTGTATGGCAGGATGGAAGCGCACCAGCAGTAACAAGCAGTGGAATATACCAGACAGGGGCACAGAGTGAGAGTAGTTGTTATAACAAAACCGGGTCAACAACGTTTAGGCATTAGTACTGCGCTACTGTATATGGTGAGAATTGGCACACACCAGTAGCAACAGGAGGCAAACAGAACAGGCAGGGGGTACACAGAGAGAATAGTCAAATGGCAGACAAAGTCGGCAACAGATCGGGTCCTCAGAACAAGCAGGGTCAGTAACAAGTATACAAACTGATTCGGTAAGCTAATAGTCCAAGGGGATGAAGTGCAACGAAAAACAACATTCCTTTCTTTAAGTCCCCAGGAGTAGATTTCCCAGATCCTGAAGAGAGCTTTCTTCCTAGGGTAACCTCAAAAAAGGAAAAACATCATCGTGCGATCTGATGTATACCACATGGATAAACCAAAGAAGCGTCAGCACACTCACGTGAAATAGAGCCTTCCTGGCTCTGGATGATGCGCCTCTGGGTTATTAACGGCTACCCACTTGCCCTTTTCGGTTCAGGTAGTCTTGATACTTCAAGTCTTTACACCCTTAAATATGGATACAGACAGGGCATAGCATAGATTGTAATACTATGGAAAACAGAAAAGTGGGATAGAAATATACTCACACTTTCTTGGACCTAACCTAGGTCCTTAGGAATCAGGCTCAGAAGTTGTTGTAGGGTACAACTTCAAATAAAACCCCATGCGGTGGAGTAAAAATCTAAAATTTAATAAAACACAGCATAAAATACAACAAAAATATAAAATAAGGGAATAGTTAGTGAACAGAATGCATTTCGCCCATTGAGATATCCTCAGTGGCTTCCTCAGCTGGTTTAAAACCATTCCGCACACTGCCGGGCAGCACCTGTACAGTATAATAATGCAGCATATGAATCTTCACACTGCCGGGCAGTGCCTTTACAGTATAATAATGCAGCATATGAATCCTCACACTGCCGGGCAGCGCCTCTACAGTCTGATGCTAGCTTTAACGAGAAGATATGCAATTAGTGTAGCGGGGAAGCCGGCTGTGCATTTTGCATCGCTAACTAAAGAGACTGGAGTATTGCTTGTAGTGTTAAGCTCAAGTAGCTACGAAATTGTGAGTTGCGGTCGCTGGCGACGGTTGGGTAAGCAAGTGGTGGATTGTTGTCCGCGTAGTCATTATCTGGGTCTAGGATAGACGGAAAGTGAGTTGCTTAGCCCTGCGTCTTCCGCTGCGACGCGCGTAGTGTTCAGGGAAATTGTGGCAGCGTAACTAAAAGAATAAGAAAGTGGGCACAGGGATTGTGGGAAACGTAGTCACTACCCAATTAAAGAGAAGATTGGTACTGCGTTGCAATCCTGGGACCACTTTATTGCGCTCTACGTGCCTGTTGCGAGAGAAAGTGTGCGGGGAAGGAAAGGTAAGTGAGCGCGTAAGGATTGTTGTCCACGCAGTCAGTATCTGGACAGATAGTGAGCGGCTTAACCCGGCGTCTTTCGCAGCAGCGTGCGTAGTTGCCATGACAGGAGGCTGCGCCTCTAGTCTACTTTATTAATCTGTATAGAACAGTTTCCTCATAGTGCTGCCTCAGACTGCTCTGCTTCTGCCATTTTACATCTCTCCAGAACATTCCCACCAACCGACAACAGAAAGTGACTAATTAATTCCTCAGGGCGGAACATGAAGTAGGGGGGCAGAAGAAAAGCAATGCATCATCCACAGCCAGCAGCAATCCATACCTCCCAATACACAGTCACACACGCCCCCCAAACACTCTTACACTGTCTAACAATCCATACATCACAACTACTAATACAGAAATCCTCCCTACTCTACTGTCACCCCAACGTGGCAAAAGATAGGGCATGCTCGATACCAATAGTATATCACATTGTTTTTGTTATTTGTGGGGTTTTTTGAGAAAGGATTTTACCAGGAAGGATACATTGAGATCTCTCTCGTTTTCAAGTAAGTCCTGGGTGGCGAATATGTACCATTCGGTGCCTTGCCCAAGGACTCTTACTGGAGAGGTGCTCATTGGGATCGAACCCATGACTCCACAGGCTCTCTCCATGCAGAGCAGTGATGTTACCTCTACTCCACCCAGCCGGTATTTTTGGGTTTTTTGAACCATTCACCTGCATTAGCTTCAAGCCTTGACTCACAAGGAAAGCCCTCTGCAGCTTTTACAATGGAACAAGATGCAACCAGATACTGTCTCTAGCTCTTCAAGTTACATAAGTCACCACCACACTGGGATTCACACCACATACATGCCATTCTACCACCAACAGAGCTCCAGATCAGTTGAAAAGTGCAATTCATATATCAACCAGTGTCTTTAATCCTTATGTTTTAATTCTCCATTATGCCCTCTTTATCACAGGCAAACCTACCCATTGCTTCCAGGCTCATAATCAATCGACTCTGGGCCCTATTCCATTGTGGACGCTAATATGAAGATGCAAACAGGAAAACCTGCACTTGCAGATTTTCCCCTACCATCTCCATGTTAACATCCTATTCCAGGGAAGGTGGTTGGCTTGCACTTCTTGGCCGTGAGTTTGGTGCGACCTTGTTCTCGCAAGATCACGCAGAGCTGCGAAGTAATCAAGGAGGGAGGCTAAGAACTAGGTGTTCCTAGTCTCACTCTGTTCCTAGCGAAAAGAAGCAGCAAATCGGGTCACACTTTACCTAGTGGGATGAGAGTTAAGTATGGGATTTGTAGGGGGGAGAGTTTAGAGTACGGATGAGCTGTTCGATCAGTTCGGAGTTCGCATCGAACATAGCCTGTTCGCAAACTACGAACATTTCCGCCTGTTCGCCGCGTGTTCACCCACAATGGACCACAATGCACTTTTCCACTGGCCTGAGGCTTGTAATTGGCTACAGCCTTGCACCTGACCACAGGTCAGGTGCAAGACAGGTTCAACACTATGCCAATCACGGTTCAGAGTCCTGATTGGGCAAATTTTGGCCAATCATGGGCTCACAGAGCTAAGTCCCGCAGCACACTATATAAGGCTTCACACAGCGCTTCAGCATGCGTTTGAAAGGAGATTGCCAGTCTGCCACCAGCTACTGGGGGGTCTCATTTCTACAAAATATCTGGGAATTGTTCTAATCTTGCACATATATTTGAGCCCTTGAGGCAGGATTGTGGTTTGTTCATAATAATCCAGCACACACTAACATAAACCAATCGTTTTGGTACAGACAAGGACTAACTTGAATTGTCTCTAAGTTCTGAAGGTTTCGAGACCAACAGATTACCTAGGACACAATCAAAAACAGCAGACGTGGAATGACAGTCCGTGAAGTACTCAAGGAGCAGGGCAGTCAAATGCAGAAATGACATAAAACAGAAATGAATGGTTTGTGATCGTGGTCTTAAGCAAAAACATAAACATAAGTTGTAACCTGGGAACAAGGACCCCGGAGGGTTGCAAATGATACCCCTAAACATAAAGGGATAGAACCCAAAACAGCGAGTGATCAACCCAGCAACCAACAGAGGGTTGAGTCACTAAAACAAGTGATACAGTGTAATATACACACACAGTGATTCTCAACAGGACAGACTGAGGTTAGAATGGATTCAACGGAGTGCAGGGCAGAACTCGTTGGTACCTGAAAATTGCTGTGAACAGAACTGCGGATCCTGGCACTCCCTCCAGTGAGATCGGAACAACAAGAGAACACTAGAAACTGCTCAGTAGCTATTGATTTCGAGACCAAAAGATCTACTGAGCAAAAACACATAAACTAAACACACAAGAGAATGGTCAAAAACATAAGCCAGGTCATACACGAGAAGTCCAGACAGAATATCTTTAGGGGACAGATGTAAGCGTAATCCAATAACCAGAACCAGAAGTCATACACGAGTAATCAGAATTTCTATATAATATCAAGAACAGTGAGTTATATTTCAAGAACAAGGAGCAGGAACTTAATAGGTGTAACCTATCCAGACCCAGGGAGCCAGAGACTTACTAGGCCTATATATAGGGCTGAGAAGGTCATGTGACCGCAGACCAATCAGCCAACAGATAGTCTGTAGAACCTGAAAGTCAAAAAACATGAATCCCTGCTACAACCAGCACGGGGCAGGACCGAGATGTGACACTCACTGATTTATAGGAGGTTTCTGAGACTTGTAATCTGTGTCTTCTCACTGCCACCCATCAGGGGGTCTCACTGATTTATAGGAGGTTTCTGAGATTTGTAATCTGTGTCTTCTCACTGCCACCCATCAGGGGGTCTCACTGATTTATAGGAGGTTTCTGAGATTTGTAATCTGTGTCTTCTCAATGCCAGCTATCAGGGGGTCCCACATACTTCTAGCAGATTTATACGAATTGTAATTTGTGTCTTCTCACTGCCACCCATCAGGGGGTCTCACTGATTTATAGGAGGTTTCTGAGACTTGTAATCTGTGTCTTCCTCCTGCCAGTTATCAGGGGGTCCCACATACTTCTAGCAGATTTTTGCGAATTGTAATTTGTGTCTTGTCACTGGCACCCATCAGGGGGTCTCACTGTTTTACAGGAGGTTTCTGGGAATTTTAATCTGTGCCTTGTCACTGGCTGCCAGCTATCAGGGTGTCTCACTGAGTTATACCAGAGTTCTGTAAATCTTTAATCTTTATACCAGAGTTGAATCAGAGTTCTGTATATATTTAATCTATATATCACTCACCATGTCTGAAAGAACAAAAAGGACAGGCAGACGCTCCCAGACACAGATAAGAGGGAAAGCAGCCCCTGTGTCGGGAGGCTGTGCCTCTGGTCGTGGTGGACGTAGTGCATCCTCTGCAAGGTGCTGGCAGTCTTAAGCAGCAGCAACATACAGAGGATTTGGTGGATTGGCTAACCAAGCCATCCGAGTCCTCTGCCAGCCAGGCTTGTAGTGCTTTACAGTCCACCTCAGCTGCGAAAGCATCTAATGCAGCCTCCATGTCCACAGCTACTCCTGCCGTAGCCTCACTATCACAAACGGAGGAGTCAGCTGAACTGTTTGACTACAATGACAGTGACATGCTGCTTGAGGATGCGCAGCAACTACGTTGCTCTGATTCAATCTCTGAGGTTGAGGAAGGGAGTATAATGAACCTAGAGGAAGGGGTGCCAGTGACACACAAATAACTGGCACTCATGTTGTCCCAGCAGCTGCAGCATACTACCAAGTTGGGTCCAGTGATGAGGAGATAGGGGGTGATGACAATGATGATGAGGTCACTGACTCCTAGACATGTGCATTTGTTTTTGTACTAAAATGATTTAGTCTGAATTTTGGGATAACTTAGTTTTCGTAGGACTCAAGAGATAGAAAGAAACTAAATTAAAATGCACTACATTTTAGTTTCAGTCCTTTTTGTGATATTACATTGATGAGTAAAGGAGACCACCAATAAAGAGAGCAACATCACAAAGATACAGAAAAGGTTTGTATGCGTAATCCTTCCCGACCACTACCCAAAAATCTGACAGTGATAGAGCTCCAGAATACTCACTCGCATCACAGACAGCCAGCACAGGAGAGGAAACCTTTACTTAACCCTTGCATGTCTATGAGGCAGACAAGATGATAAAAGCAGCTGGAGAAGGAAAACATTCAAATAAATCACACTGAAAGCTAATGACAGAGGAGGGCTGGATAGTAAAAACCCCTTTATAACAAGCAGCGCTGGGAGAAGAGAGACTTTATAAATATGTGTTATCTCCCCTCCCGCTCTGCATAATAGGGGCTTAGGTCTGATACATTTTATAATATCCAGGAGCACTCTCCCCCTTTCCTCATCTATAATTCATGTTTTATATAAAGTCCCTCTCTTCTCCCAGTGCTGCTTGTTATAAAGTTTTTTTTTACATCTGATACATTTAGTATCCAGCTCTCACAGTTACGCTGTCATTATGAGCCTTCAGTGTGAATTATTTGAATGTTTTCCCTGGATTTAAAGTGCTTTATTTTATTATAAAAATAAATTTGTACCAGTCATCTCTTCTCTGAGCGTTCAGACCGATTTACGTTAATATTTTCACTCTCCCCTGCTTTTATATTCCTGTCTGTCTCCCCACAGAGATACAAAGTTTAAGTAAAAGTTCCCTCTCCTGTGCTGGATAAGCATTGCATTCTGAAGTTCTGCACCCTCCACATGCCAGGTACTGGTAGGTTACCAAGTGATGACACAGGTGCTTCTGAGGCTGCTGATGATCAGAGGAATAGTGGTGACGGCCGGGACCGCTTGACTGATGCCTTTTTAAATAGTTTTTGTCCACGACGCCCAGGGACGTCAAATGTAGGCACCCATTGCCAGCGTCTTCACCATATGGTGCAGGACTACCTAGGGGCAAGGGCAGACCTTGATACATTTACAGCAGATGATCCACTGGCTTACTGGGTGTTGAGATTGGATCACTGGCCAGTATTTAGCCAATATGCTATGCAGCTACTAGGTTGCCCTTCATCCAGCGTGCTTTCTGAAAGGACGTTCAGTGCCGCTGGAGGTTTTGTCACAGACAAAAGAGTGCATCTGTCCACTGACTCTGTAGACCTGCTGACATTTATAAAAATGAATCAGTCCTGGATCAGCAGCTATCAATCCCCTGATGCTGATGTAACGGAATAGATCGGGGATGTCTTCTGCATTCACAAAACCTCCGTCACTGAACTCTTCCACAATACCACAATAGGGTTACGGTGTGAAGGCACTTGCTGCCATGAAAGGCACAATATTTGGCTGCACTGACGTCTTTACCAGATTTATATCTTTTTAATATAGGACCTCATGGTCCACCCCTGCATTCTTTCACAATACCACAGAGGGGTTACTGTATGATGGCACTTGCAGGCCTGGCACCAAAAGCACACTATTTGAGAGCACTGACACCTTTACCAGATTCAGATCTCTTTAATATAGGACCGCATCGTCCACCATTGCACTCTTCCACAATACCACAGAGGGTGTATGTTGGCACTTGCAGGCCTGTCACCAAAGGCACAATATTTGGGAGCACTGATGCCTTTACCAAATTCATATCTTTTTAATATAGGACCGCATGGTCCACCCTTCACTCTTCCACAATACCACAGAGGGGTTACTGTATGATGGCACTTGCTGGCCTAGCACCAAAGGCACAATATCTGGGTGCACTGACGTCTTTACCAGATTCATATCTGTTTAATATAGGACCGCATGGTCCACCCCTGCACTCTTCCTGTAAGGATATAGAGTCACCCAGCACGCAGACAAAACCCAGAAAGGCAAGAAAGAACCCTAAACTGAGAAGCTGGTCCTTAGAATGGCCAGGTACTAATCTAAAATACATAGAAGTACAGATCAGGGACAGGAGAGATAACGTAGTAATAACAAGCCAGAGGTCAGTACACGAGATAAACATATGCCAAGGGATAATTACAGAAAACACAGTCAATATACAAGCCAGAAGTCAAACCAGAAAACCAATATGCATAAGCTATAGACACGCGCGGAGGGCTAGAAATAACAAATCAGGGCCCAGAGCACAGTCAGTGACTGATATTTAAAGGCCTAGCTCCCTGACCAGGTGCGGCATTCAAAGTGGCCTGATTCAGAGACTGGCGCCCTCTGTTGGGAAGGCCGCACTGCAGGAGCACCAGCAGGCATGACAGTACCCCCCCTCCACGAACGACCTCCGGGTGCCACGATCCCGGGGCAGTGGGATGAGAGCGGTGAAAGGCAAGGACCAGACGGGGGCATGGAGATCAGAAATCGGAACCCATGAGCGTTCCTCCGCGCCATACCCTCTCCAGTGCACCAAATATTGAAGACCACCACGGGAATGATGGGAATCAACAATGGACTGGACCTCAAATTCTTCTTGTCCCTGGACCAGTACAGGACAAGGTCGAGGAATGACAGTGGTGAACCGATTGCACAGAAGGGGCTTCAACAAGGAGGTGTGAAAGGTATTCGGTATACGGAGGGTACGAGGTAGGTCCAGCGCATAACTGATTTCGTTGATATGTCTTAGGACCTTGAATGGACCAATGTACCACGGAGAAAATTTCATCGATGGCACACGTAACTTAATGTTACGGGTAGACAACCAGACTCTCTGGCCTGGAACATAGGAAGGACCCATACGCCTATGCCTATCTGCATAGGTCTTCTGTTGGACTGTAGCGTGACAGAGGTTGGAACGTACCAAAGTCCACACTTTATGAAGAGACTGAACATAGGAGTCCAAGTCAGGAAGACCAGTGTTAGCACTAGGGGATGGAAAAAAGGTAGGCTGGAATCCATGGGCAACAAAAAACAGGTAGTGACCAGACGAGGCATTCACATTACTGTTCAGAGCAAATTCAGCCCAAGGAAGTAAAGAAACCCAATCATCCTGCCCTTGAGAAGAGAAGCTACGAATGTAGTGCTCACTAGACTGATTAGCACGTTCGGCAGCTCCATTGGACTGTGGGTGATAAGCAGAAGAAAATGATACTTTAATGCCCAACTGTGAACAGAAATTTCCCCAAAATCTAGAAATGAACTGGGGACCTCGATCAGAGACAATTTCATGAGGCAAACCATGCAATCTGAATACCTCTTTGGCAAATATGTTGGCTAGACCTTTAGATGTTGGCAATTTCTTGAGAGGAACCAGATGAACCATTTTAGTAAAGCGATCAACAATGGTCAAAATCACTGTATGCCCTTCAGAAGGTGGCAAATCTACTATGAAATCCATAGAAATATGTGACCACGGTTTGTCAGGGATGGCTAGTGGTTGCAATAGTCCTGCAGGACATTGAGTAGAGGCTTTGGATTGTGCACATACCACACATGCCTGTACATATTTGTTGTGGACAAGTATATATATCTGCTTTTATAATACTCAAAGGCCTAGCAAAAGGCCTAGAAAAATGCTCATTTAGGTTAAAGTTTACTATTGCTTTAAGACGAAATTAATATAACTATCTTTGCAGATAAAACCAAAATGTATCTTACGTAATTTCGCCATCTCTGCAGAAAATAATGAACCACAAGCAGGTGGCCCTGCAAAACACAAAAACCACAAGTAGGAAGAAGGACAATGTTTTGTATTTTGCATCCTGTTACCGAACATCTTCCAGAACATGTTCCAGACATCACAAGGTCGCCCAGGATGTAGAAGAACATTGCTGATTTTGCAGATGTCGAAATGATACTTTGACCTTTGATATAGCTGATATTTGATTTTCATTTAATTAATAAACTGTATGTCCGCAATTTTATACTGAAGTCAATCAAACTGTTAAGTTGCCTCCCATCTGCTTACGTATAATCGTGCTATAAAATATACCAAACCTAGTAAACAGATTCAGAGGAATCATTGGCTTGGACCAGAGAAGCTACATAGACTTCTTCGTTGTCTGTGTGATTTCTTTATGCACGCATATATCTGATTTCTCCACCGAATTAGAACAGAGGCTGGCATCCGAGGAAGGACTACTATTGTCCACTTCAATTTGGCGCCCAACGTGGGGCACTGGGTTACACACTTTATCCAGTGTGTCACCAACGAGGATTTCCTGCCGGGACCACGCCAGAACCGAAGCCTGATCAACTTCGTAACCTCACAGGTAAGATACCTTTTGATATCTTATCGGTGACGTGTTCTGGTTTGTGATCCTACCCGGGAAACCCCAGTGTGACACTTGGGAAAGACGTCAAAAGTGGGGTTTATTTAACTTTGCCCAGGTGCCCATTATACTGACCCACGACCGCATGCCAGTTGTCTTCTTGTTTGTACGTCTGTTCATGGTTCTTTGTATTGACGGCATATTTCCTGATAGAAATTGTGTTTTGGTTGTTAATCAGAGAGATTATCGCGAACCTGTGATAACAAGTGGCGTGTACCTGGTTAGCTATCTCCAGCGCGGTAACAGGTGATGTGATGAAATAGGCGCATACCTGGTACTAGGACTTTCCTAACAGTCAACAGGCGATCACAAGCTTGGTAGTTGGACGCAATATATCTCTGATTGAAGTATAGTTTGATTAACGGTCAGAGGAGTTTTTGTGGGTACTGGGATAGATGATGCATTAGGCGTATCTATTAGGAACTCACAAGAATATATATATCTAGTAGGAACAGGTAACCCTGTAGGATATATATGCTGCGCGACAGAGAGGTGCAAGCTACACCTTTCTAGCAGAGTCCTATATTTGGAATATAGGGGAGGACGAGACGCTTTATTGTCGTGGTAACATAGGACACGATAGATACAGGTCTATCCTCATTTCTGACTGTTGATAAACTACGTGAATTGAAGAGTGACTAGGAAAACAAAGCTAACAATCGAGAATGGGAAATGAACAGAGTAGCCATGCTGGTTAGTTGTCACCATGCAAGTTAGTTGAGGAAAGGACAGGCAAAAGAAATGTGACAAACCTAAAGATTTTAGTCAGGATTTGCGAATTAGATAATCCCAGATTACAGGTAGAAGAATGGAAACATGTGTTGAAGAATAAGAAAGGAATGTTGATTGATAATGGTTTATGGAATGTTGCACAGGCTTGGTATAGGATTGCAAAAGAAATTGAGAACGAAGGGTGGATAGAAACATTAGATAAGACGGAAGGAAAAACGAATTACTATTATCTCACTCCAAGTTCTGAGCCTCCTTCCTATGGTAAGGTATCCAAAAAGAAAATAATAACCCCAACCCAAACGACAACTGCCCAAACACAGCCGACAGGTCTCTACCCTGTTTTATGTATCGATGGGTCGTACTACACCACTCACATCCTTGGCAATGTCTGGCCACCAGTACATCGGTGTAAGGGCTGACAATGTCCTTTTTATACCAGGATGACCAGCTGGCCTGGAGGCATGATAACATGAGAGTAGTTCCTTTCTTTCTGCGTCACGAACAAACAACTTGTCAGAAGGAGTCTCAGGGGGAGCTGTACCTTGCATAGCTTGGATACGAGTAAGGAGTGTAGAAGTAAGGGTGAGATGAGTAGCTACCACTACTCTCTCCAGAGGAACAATCGACTCAACTGGTCTATCTTGCTGTTCTGTGACCTCAAATTGCCTGGAAAGTGCATCTGCCTTAGCATTTCTGTTACCGGGCCTATATAGGTGATTATGTAATTGAAGTGACTCAAAAACATAGACCACTGGGCTTGACGGGATGACAGTCTTTTGGCATCGGCAATAAAGGTCAGGTTTTTATGATCAGTCAGAATCATAGTGGGAGTAGGAGCTCCTTCAAGTAGGTGTCTCCACTCCTTCAAAGCAGAAATGATAGCCAGGAGTTCTCGGTTACCGATATCATAGTTCCTTTCAGCACTAGATAATTTCTTGGAAAAGAAGCCACAAGGCTTGAGTGGTTGGTCAGGGGATTCTCTTTGGGAGAGAACAGCTCCTACTCCTGTCTCAGAGACATCAACCTCTAGGATGAAAGGCTTCCTTGGATCAGGGTGGAAAAGTATAGGGGCCATAGAAAAAGCCTCTTTAAGAGTCTCAAAGGCTTTAACGGCTTCAGGGGACCAAATACGGGTATTAGCTCCCTTCTTGGTCATATTGGTAATGGGTGCCAGTATTGTGGAGAAATTGAGTATAAATCTGCGGTAATAGTTGGCGAACCCTATGAATCTCTGAATAGCTTTTAGCCCTATAGGACATTGCCAGTCAGTAACAGCAGTAAGTTTAGCCGAGTCCATGGAAAATCCTTCTTCGGAAATGACATAACCTAGAAATGCTAACTTAGGTTGGTCAAGGAGACACTTCTCCAATTTACAGTAAAGGCCATTGTTCAGCAACATCTGAAGAACCTTTTTAACCTGCAAGTGGTGAGTAGCGAGATCAGGTGAGTAAATAAGTATATCATCCAGATACACGATGACACAGTCGTGTATGAAATCACGCAAAACCTCATTTATAAAATCTTGGAACACAGCTGGAGCGTTACATAGCCCAAAGGGCATTACAAGGTACTCGTAGTGACCAGATCTGGTATTGAAAGCGGTTTTCCATTCATCACCATCTTTAATACGCACTAAATTATACGCGCTTCTTAAGTCAAGCTTAGAAAAGATCTGGGAACCTTTTAACCTGTCAAAGAGTTCAGCAATCAATCGAATGGGATAGGCATTTTTCACAGTTATTTTATTTAATCCCCTATAGTCTATGCAAGGTCTTAAGTCCCCTTCTTTCTTAGAGAAAAAAAAGAACCCACCCAGCACCAGCAGGAGATGTGGATTTCCTTAAGAAGCCGTTAGCAAGGGAATCCTTTATGTACTCCTCCAATATGAGGTTCTCATGTTGAGACAGAGGATACACTCGTCCCTTGGGAGGAAAAGTGCCAGGAAGAAGATTAATAGCACAATCATAGGGTCTATGCTCAGGTAAAGTCTCAGCCCCTCCTTTGTTGAAAACCTCCCTGACCTCCTCATACTGTATAGGAACCAATACAGATAAAGGAGCAGCAGTGGGTACATTTATGGTGTGCACAGACTTGACAGGAATCATGCATGTGTTTTTGTAACCAAGGATACCCCAAAACAACAGGACATGAAGGAGATGATAGGAGTTGGCATACCACAGTCTCTTTATGGAGAACTCCTACAGACATGGAAATAGGACTGGTCTCCTTAGAAATATATGGGTTGGAAAGGGGTCTGCCATCTATAGCATGAATAGCTATAGGTGGGTTTTTTTCCACACAGGGAATCCCTTTCTCTAATGCAAAAGTGGTGTCCATAAAATTGTCCTCTGCCCCTGAATCAAGAAGTGCATCTACCTGAATAATGGAGGAACCCACCTCAATCATAATAGTAAAGTAACAGCGCTTTTTATAGACAGAAGGAGACAATGTCATAACTTCTGATACCAGTCCCCTCTCCTCTGACAGCTTGATCTCTCCAGACTGCATTGGGCGAGGTACAGGGTTGTCGGATGCAGCAGGGTTAAACTCTGGAGACACACACGGTATTAACCTATTAGGTTGCGCTTTTGTTTTACACATGTCCCTGATTTGGTCTTCCATCTCCATACAGAAGGGAATTAGATCATTCAGATTCCCAGGAAGATCTCTTGCTGTAATAGCAAGGGTTAACGAGTCAGACAAACCCTCCAGAAAACAGGACACCAGAGTTTCATTATCCCAATTAACCTCGGCAGCAAGTGTCTGAAACTCAACAGCATATTCCAACACAGTTCTGTCTCCCTGACTTAACCTCATTAACCGTTTAATAGCAGAATTTGTTTTTCTGGAAGGGTTAAACACACTCTTTAACCACTTGAATGCTAAGGACGCGCTCAGCGCGTCCTCAGCATTCCCGCTGGTATGCGGAGGACGCGCTGAGCGCGTCCTCGCATTGGGGTCAGCGTTCGGCCGGGTTCCGGCCGATCGCTGGCCCTCCGGTGCGGGCTGACATCCTGGATGTCAGCCCGGCATCCGGAGCAGTGGCCGCCATTATTAGGTGTCATCGCGCCCCCCGCGATGACACCTAATTCAGGCGCCCCCCCGCATGTGCGGAGGAGGCGCCTGAAAGGGAGGGGGGGAGGTCCTTCGGACCTCTCTCCCCCCGATCGGCGGCTCACAGGGGGCTTAACCCAGGCATCATTTGGAAGGGCACAGCCTGCCCTTCCAAATGATGCCTGGCATTAACCCCTGGGGAGCTGGATCGCAAATCGGCGCTGAAAAGCGCCGATTTGCGATCCTTCCCGGGAGCTGGCCGACATCTTGGATGTCGGCCAAGCTTCCGGGAACTCCCCCAGAGGACTGGCGTCATCGTGCGCAGCACGATGACGCCAGTCCTAGCATTAACCCCTAACTGCCACGAACTGTGGAGATAGGGAGTTCCAATGAACTCCCTATCTCCCGATCCGTGGCAGTTAGGGGTTAAATTTTGATATCGTTAGATCGGCCAGAGCATGGCGTTCCAACGATACCAAACATGAAAGTAAAAAAATTGTAAAAAAAAAAAAAAAGAAAAAAAAAATAAAAAAAATTTAAAAAAAAAATTAAAAAAAAAAAATAAACACTTTTTTTTTTTTTTTTTGGTTTGTTAATGCAGCAATATTGTTCCCATTTCAATTATAATGTGAACAATGATGCTGCATTAACGATTTTTGTATGCGGTGCGTTTGTTAAAAATGGTGTCATTTTCCCCAAAAAAAAATGTAACGAGACCCCATCTCTAATTTTTTTACAAGCGCACCCCATACAAAAATAACCGCAATTGCTCGCATGTTAAAATGTGGAAAAAAACACTTTACACGCTGTAAATTATTGAAAAAATACATATTTTATTGCATTTTTTGTTATAATATACAAACATGACATAACGTATACATATAAAATAATGACATATTATGAATCTACCGAGTCTGACGGAAAGAACGATATATAATATGTCGATGTCATATACTAAAATAAGCCTTCAAAACACGTTTAAACATGATGCGCAAAACAGGTAAAAAATGACCTCAGCACAGGGGCGGGAAAAGCCTCAGCAGCGAAAGGGTTAAGGTGGTAAAGAATTCCTCGTAGTTATTTATTATGGGATTTTTAGACTCCCTTAATGCAGTAGCCCAGTCTAAGGCCTTGTCTCTGAGATGGTTAAAAAGAAAACATTCTTTAGCTCTGTCAGTTATACACATATGAGGATTTAATTCAAAACATACATCAATTTGATTCAGAAATCCTCTGCATGCAGCAGCCTCACCACAGAAAGTAACAGAGAGCAACATTTGCACTGGAACAGTGGATTTAACCATAGAAGTGTCAGAATGGGTTATAGGAGCAGGTGAGGGAGACTGCACGCAATCTGTATTCTCCAAGAACGTTTCCAGCAAAATTGCTAAATGATACATCTTGTCATCAGCCTCCCTTATATGGGAACAGCAAGCAGCAAACTGCTGGGCAATGTCTGCAGGGTCCATGGCCCTGATGTAATGTAAGGATATAGAGTCACCCAGCACGCAGACAAAACCCAGAAAGGCAAGAAAGAACCCTAAACTGAGAAGCTGGTCCTTAGAATGGCCAGGTACTAATCTAAAATACATAGAAGTACAGATCAGGGACAGGAGAGAAAACGTAGTAATAACAAGCCAGAGGTCAGTACACGAGATAAACATATGCCAAGGGATAATTACAGAAAACACAGTCAATATACAAGCCAGAAGTCAAACCAGAAAACCAATATGCATAAGCTATAGACACGTGCGGAGGGCTAGAAATAACCACGTCAGGGCCCAGAGCACAGTCAGTGACTGATATTTAAAGGCCTAGCTCCCTGACCAGGTGCGGCATTCAAAGTGGCCTGATTCAGAGACTGGCGTCCTCTCTGTTGGGAAGGCCGCACTGCAGTAGCACCAGCAGGCATGACACTTCCACAATACCAGAGGGTGTATGATGGCACTTGCTGGCCTGGCACCAAAGGCACACTATTTGAGAGCACTGACACCTTTTCCAGATTCATATCTTTTTAATATAGGACCGCATGGTCCACCCCTGCACTCTTCCACAATACCACAGAGGGGTTCCTGTATGATGGCACTTGCAGGCCTGGCACCAAAGGCACAATATTTGAGTGCACTGTTTTGTAGAAATTAATCTACTATTAATTTCTGTGTAGTTAGATCCACTGCACTTACAAGCAGTTCTCTGCTCTCCCTGCCATACTTATCTGAACGCGCGCAGTAAGGAGACCCAGAGTCTCTGCTGTTGTCTTGTTGGATCCTCATTCCCTGTATAATGGATGCCTTCTCTAGTCCAGAAAGAGTCACACACACACGCTGCTTCTAGCTGGAGTTCATCTCACCAAGAGACCAAGAGAGCCTCCTTGCCTCTGGTCCCCTTAGTTTATTAGACAAAAGGACAACGCCCAGTGGCTGAATGGCTTTACAGCATAAACCATTCAGCCCAGTAAGTACATATACATATCAAAAGGACAGGGGAGTGTACTAGGATGGCTGACCAGCCCACTGTTCACAACTCATCCCTGTAAGGAGGATTCATGTCCATTGCCCCCATCAGCCATATTTGTCCGACCATCCCCCATCACTGTCAGTATGGACCCCATTTAATACTGCAGGGATTTGATCAGTATTTAGTGAAGATCAGTCTACTTGTTCTTATAGATTTGAGATATATCTGCGGAGACATTCCAGCTATTGTCTGTACACGGTACGAGTGTACAGACAAGAGAGGCATGTCTTAAAAGCAGGTATGTTGTCTCTAAACCCAAAAGAAGGTTTTCACACTGACGATTTTGCTGCTGGTTCTGATTAAACCCAAATACCCTCTGCTAGAGCGTTTCTCAGTTTAATCCAACACAGGGAGACAGATGACAACTTATAAAACACACACCTCCTAGAATATAATGTCCACATAATACAATTTCCACAACAACTGACGCCTTTACCAGATTCATATCTTTTTAATATAGGACCTCATGGTCAACCCCTGCGCTCTTCCACAATACCACAGAGGGGTTACTGTATGATGGCACTTTCAGGCCTGGCACCAAAGGCACAATATTTGAGTGTACTGACGCCTTTACCAGATTCATATCTTTTTAATATAGGACCGCATGGTCCACCCCTGCACTTTTCCACAATACGACAAAGGGGTTACTGTATGATGGCACTTGCTGGCCTGGCAACAAAGGCACAATATTTGAGTGCACTGACGCCTTTACCAGATTCATATCTTTTTAATATAGGACCACATGCTCCACCCCTGCACTCTTACACAATACCACAGAGGGGTTACAGTGTGACTGTGTGACGACACTAAAGGCACAATTTTAAAGCACCTAGTGTGACTTTCATCCAAACCCTGCATAAGTTTCACCATAATTTAGCCAAAAAATCACTAAACGTTTCTGCGCGTCCTTAGATGTCTTTTCATACAGGCTGCCGCCCCAAGCAGTTGTTTTGAATAGATTAAAGGAAAAGCATTTACCGTCATTTGAAACGTCATTTTTTTGCTTTTAAATGTTTATTTATTTATTTATTTATTTATAAAGGATTTTACCAGGAAGGATACATTGAGATTTCTCTCGTTTTCAAGTATGTCCTGGGTTCAAGAACATTGAAGTGTTACAGTTACAGAAATACAAAGTAATACAATGCAAGATATTAAAAAAACACAAATATACAGATTAACAGAAAAATATGTAGGAAATATAGTCACTAGGTTACATGTTTACAGGTGCATTCTGTATTGAGGTATGTTAGTAAGGAGCTTTTGAGTGACTTAAGACTGGGGGAAGATTTGATGGTGTCTGGGAGGTTATTCCATAATTGTGGTGCTCTGTAGGAAAATGAGGACCGAGCCACTGTCTTTTTGTATTGTGGTATAGCAAGTAAGGTGCTGGTCCTGGATCGGAGGTTATAGGATGAGGGAGCTGCTCGGGGAAGCAGTCTATTAAGGTAGGGTGGCAGCTTCCCAGAGATGCTCTTAAACACCAGGCTGGAAAGGTGAAGGGTGCGTCTGGATTCCAGTGATGGCCAGTTTAGCTCTTTTAACATGTCACAATGGTGGGTCATGTAGTTACATTGTAGCGCAAAGCGGCACAATGAGTTATACAATGTAGTAAGTTTATGAAGGTGTGTTTGCGGGGCGGCTGCATACACTACATCTCCGTAATCAATAGCCGGCATAAGCATTTGCTGTACAATCTGCTTTCTTACCGCGGGACTCAGGCAGGATTTGTTTCTGTACAGGGCACCTAGTTTGGGGTAAAGTTTAGATGAGAGTTTTTCGATGTGGGGGCCAAAGGATAGATTAGGGTCCAACCACATACCTAGATATTTGAGAGAAGTGACTGTGGTCAGCGTGCCATTTGATTTTGTCCCAACACATAGATGGGGATATTGCAATTTGTGTAGTTTAGGTGCGGTTCCAAAGAGCATCGTTACAGTTTTGTCAGTATTTAAAAAAAGTTTGTTGTTTTTGATCCACTTTTCTACCTCTGTGAATTGTTCTTGCAGCACGGACTCCAGCTGCGGGAGATTTGGTTTGCTGGTATAGATCACAGTGTCGTCTGCGTACATATGTACAGTTGAGGCTTTGCAGACGTTGGGCAGATCATTTATGAATATTGTGAACAGCAGAGGGCCTAGTATTGAGCCTTGGGGTACACCGCAAGTGACTGGGAGCAGGAGGGAGGAGCTGCCAGAAATTGACACATATTGTGATCGGTCGGATACATATGATTGAAACCAGGTTAACGTGCGATCACCAATGCCAGAGTTTTTAAGTTTTTCTAACAAGATGCCATGGTCTACCGTGTCAAAGGCCTTGGCAAAATCAAGGAAGATGGCTCCAGTTAGGTTTCCTTGTTCCATCCCAGCCTGGATATCATTGCAGACTTTTAAAAGGGCGGTTGTAGTTGAGTGATTTGGACGAAAGCCTGATTGATCAGGGGTTAAGTAGTTCCAATATTGATAATAATCACGTAATTGTGTGTAGACACATTTTTCCAAAATTTTTGACATTACAGGGAGCAACGATATTGGACGGTAGTTGGATACCAAAGTACTGTCACCACTTTTATGGATAGGTACCACTCTCGCAGTCTTCCAGAGCTTGGGTATGTATCCAGTCACCAGTGACTCATTTATTAGGGTTGCAACAGGATTTGCAATTGCAGGCGCACTGATTTTCAGCAGCATTGCTGGTATTTGATCAGGTCCAGACTGGTATTTCATTTTTTGCTTAATCCGCCACTTCACGGGCAGGTCATGGGGACCTCCTAGGCACGATATTTGAAGGAATTTTTCATTTTTATTTTTAACCAGTCAGAGTCTGTACAGACTTTTAAAAAACGACTGGATGACTTCCTGCAGACACAGAATATTAAGGGTTATAATATTTAATATGTGGGTAAAAGCTTCTTGATCCAAGGAGAAATCTGACTGCCATTCTGGGGTCAAGAAGGAATTTTTTCCCAGTATGTTGCATATTGGCAAGCATTCAGACTGGGTTTTTTGCCTTCTTTTGGATCAACAGCAGTAGGTTATGTGGGAGAGGCTGAACCCGATGGACGCATGTCTTTTTTCAGCCTATATAACTATGTAACTATGTAACTATGTAACCCTTATTTCATGGAAAACTCACTGTTCCTTTAAAAACGTTGTCTTTTTTACTTTTTGACCTTGTTTTCTGTCCCCCAGGGCACTACCTGGACCCCCATACACCTTTTTTGGCAAATATCTAGCATATATGCCCTCTTGGAGGGCACTCTAAAAATCGAACTTTGAGTCCAATTGACTTGTATTGAGTTCGTGTTCGAGTTCGAATTCGAACTTTTGAAAAGTTCGAGTTCGAATGCGAACCGAACTCGGGGGTGTTCGGCTCATCCCTTGTCCCTAAATGGACGTACCTGAATTGGGAGAATATAAATCCTGCCAGGTTGTTTCTGAGTTGCAATACAACAGAAACCTTGAGATGTTTATTGCGGTGAATTGTCGTACAGTATATTTTTTCTGATATTTAATGTATATTAGTTGCACATTTCTTATACACAGAAATAAAATAATTTACTGTCACTCCTTTAGTAGGAATTTGAGAGTTTCATTACATGGCACTTTTGTTTTTTTTTAGATCTTTTGTCTCAATTTTAACTTTTGTTGTTGTTTATTCTCACTATTATTATTTTTACTCACTCAAAAGATTTGCTTTGTTGTAGCAAATGAGCTTAACCCCTTCACTACCAAGCGATTTTTGTTGAAAAAAATGTTTTCATAACAATTATTTGAGACGTGGGATGTGAAGTTAACAATTAAATAGAGGGTGAAATAGATGTTTTGCACAGAAATTGCTATTTTAAGATAGTTAAAAAATTTAAATAAGGTTAATTTGATAATTTTTAATTTTTCATGTATTTGTTTATCCTTTGCAAAAATATTGTTGAAATATAAGATTTTGAGCTCTACACTGTGTCCCATATCCTACACAATTTCAAACGTCATCTGCATTATTATCATACATTCAGAAAAAAAACTCTCAGGGTTATCCAAAGAGATCCGAATTGCTTGAGAAAGGTAACCGAACGCTGAAAATCAGCGTTCAGTTACCTTTCCTGGCCATTCGGCTATCCAGAGAGCAGGCAATTCGCCAAATCCTAGCGAATTGCCTGAACATACGGTGCCTGTTCGGTGCCTGTTCGAGGGCAGTGAAATCCCCATGAAAATGCACTGCTTCGGCTATTCAGAGAACACAAACCAGCAGTGAAAGGTTCCCCTAATGCCCTGCCATTCGGTGATTTCATGCGGCAAATTTATTCAGGAGAATCCCATAGGCTTCAATGTTAAAAATATTCCCGTTTTAATTCAATATCTAATAAACTGTTCATTATAAAATTCTGCAGTAAAGAGTCTCCTTATTTATAGATTTTTTAGGATACTTTAAGCATTTTTCCGAAATGTTTTTTTTTTTTTTAAAGGTCCGATTTTTTTTTTTAAGTTTACTTATTTTTTCTGTAACAGCCCTCTTTATTATCATTCCCTGGACCTCATGTGTAAATTTCAGACATTTTCACTCAGTAGTTTCTTTGCAAACAGCGTTTCATTTTCACAGATTCATACAAATGGTTTTGCTAATTTATTCACTGCCTCCTCTGCGTCTCAGCTGCTTCGGCTCTGTGTGATTCGGCTCCTGTTCGGCTGCTTCGCTGCGTGTGATCGGCTCCTGCTCGGGTGTTTCGAAGGTTAATCCAGATGTTTTTGCTTGTTTTCGGCGTGCATTCGGTGGGTTTTGCGGTTCGTTTTCGTCGGGTTTGCGGCAGCTTTTCCCTGCAATTCGGGGACCCTGTGGTGCTTGCTGAATACACTGCAGGGTCACCAAAATGGGATCGGCAAAAGGAACCGAATTGAAGAGAACGAAAAGTCACCGAACGTGCGGTGACTTTTCGAAACTCTTTGAATAACCCTGTCTGTGTTAGCTACAGTAACTGTCATAAAGGTAAAAAATAAAAGTGGTGAGATTTCCTGCTTATGGGGATTTATAGTGATCATAATGAGATTGTTAGCAATGCAGCTTCCAAAAAATACCAATAGAATATAAAAATAAGATCTGTATGTCACATAATGCCTGCATATGAAAATTACAGTAACACACTGTGTCTGTACTGTACAGGTATGTTCAGTCATTATGACCCCCTGAATCCTATCCCTGTACAGCAGTGAGTAACCCCAGAACTTTCCCTGTATTCTGTCCCTCTCCCTGGCTGGTATAATGCTGCAGTAATCTATTTGAACTTTTATTACAGTGAGCATTAGGGCTGTCGTTATTTGCAAATGGTGTTATTTCTCTCCAAGGGTGCTTGGAGAGGTATAAACTAAAGGATTTCATTCTCCACAAGGGGTACACTAATCTTGCTTTAAAAAGGTGTGAAAATTGTCTTTTGATATGCTAAAGAGTCCTTTTCAATGCATTACAGTGCAAATTCGAGATCACTGGAGGTTATGTTATAGTCTTTCCTTTTCTGCATCTTACTTTAGATGATGATTTTCAGCATGTCTCTCCCTCTGTACAACATCATTTGTCAAGCTGAGCTTCAGTACATATTTCTTGCTATGGCTTTTTGTAGTGCTAAATATACCTTAGTTCTATAAATAGGAAATCCGTTGCAAGAATTTAGAGAGCGTTGACACCTTCTGTAGTGCTGCACAATGGGTGAGACAGAATAACAATTATACACAAAAGTTAAACACACAGAACAGTAGGAGAGAAGACCATGCTTGAAAGCGTACAATCTATGATGTGTGGTTAAATTTTTGATTGCATACAGTAGTATATGCCTAAATATATATATATATATATATATATATGCTTTTGAAGATAGGAAAAGCAATCAAGAAAAATAAATATTTGTTACACATTATAGTTACTTATACTATTAAAGCTATCCATCCTGCAGCTTTAAATATCAGGCTACATCGTAAAATCTAAAAATGTAGCAGAATAATACCAGCCATAAAAAGGATTGAGCCTAATTAGTAAAATAACACGCATATCCAACAGTTTGAAAAGGGCAATTCTGAAGGTATAATATCATGATGTGACACAATTAAAAAGCCATAATAATTTTAAGGACATTCAGTAAAAATATGAACACATTTGCCATACTGAGCATTAAGCAATTAAATAGGTGATTGCACAACATTGAAAATTAAATGGTAGCGATATTCGTCAATCGGGCATCCCTCATCCATTATAAATTAATTAGATTTGCATCTTTATTTTACCTTTGTGTAATATACTACTGAAAATGGCATCATCCTCTTAGAATAAACTGGAATTACTATTTGGTGACAGCATCTTTTTTTTGTTTGCAAATTCTGTCCAAAGAAATCTTCTTAAACTTAATAAGAACCAATCGAATTAGACTCTCGAATTAGCAGTACATACATAGGAAGATCCATGAATCTAAATGACAGGCAAAGACCTACAGCTCAAACACACAGCTCTCAGTAAGAACATCCTTTCATATATTTTTAATAAAACCACTGATACAAATTCAAAATCAGCTTCATAAATCAAACATGATTTAATGTATGAAGCTCCAAGGTTTCCCCAGGACCAGCTGTACGAGTGACTGTCTTAAGAAGACATGAGCTTTGCAGTTCAGTGCTTGAGGTTTTATGAAAGGTTTATTGGATTTCAAAGTCCCTTAAGGGGAAACCCTTTAAATGTCTTTGCAATTATAAGACTAATAACACTTTCAGTTTGTGGTTGGTGCTTTGACTTGACAAAGATAAGGAACTTCAAGATGCTCAGTCAATACAAAGCTATTAATCTCTGTCACCTCCTTGTCACTGTGGTTCAGGAAAACAATGTCGTTTCATGACCTAGGGGAAGTCATGTAGTGATTTTATTCAGCATGTCAGGATTCATCAAAGCAGATTTTGTCACTCCTCTCAACTTCTCTGAAACACTCCCAGTTCTTTATCTTGACTATGTTGGCACCCTTCAGATAATTTTTTGCAAGTCCTCCTTGATGTTTTTACTGTGCTTGAAGCTCAAGATAGAATTAAAGGTCTACCTGCAAATAAAGAGATGGCATATGAATCAAATTTAATGTCATAATTGGATTGTATTTTTATACATATAAAAGTTTATTTGTTTTTTTCTCAGGAGTAATACTGGTTTTCTTGTTTTATCCAGAAGTGCAAAATTTCGGTTTCAAAAATGGAATTACCTATGCCTTTATTACCAAGCATTTTAGGAATAAAAATATAATATGAAGGGATAGATCTTTTAGTATTATTTAGAAAATGCACAATAAGCAGATATCTTGATTTACATTTATTAGGTTTGGTTTATTTGGAAAATGTGCCTAAGAATGAACGGAATAATGATTAACAATGGGGGTTATTCAAAGAGATCCAAATTGTGGCCGACAGGTAACCGAACACTGAAATTCAGATTACAGTTACCTTTCCTGGCCATTCAGCTATTCTGAGAGCAGGCAGTTCGCTAAATGTAGGCAAATTGCCTGCACATACGGTTCCTGATCAGTGCCTGTTCGAGGGCAGTGAAATCCCCATAGAGAAGCAATGCTTCATCTATTCAGAGAACACCAAACAGCAGGGAAGAGTTGCCGAAATGTCCTGCTGTTCGGTGGTCTCCTTCAGCAGATTTATTCAGGCGATTCCAATAAGCTTCAATGTTAAAAATATTCGCGTTTTAATTTAATATCTAATGAACCGTTTAATTAGGGGCGTACCTAGAACATTTGGCACCCGGGGCGGATACTATATTTGGCACCCCCCAACTTTAAAATGTAAAAAAAATAAAAAATCACACACACTTTTTTTAATGGTTTTCAAAAATATTTTTAGTTATAGCATTCTGGCAGGACATGAAGTGTACATATAATAATGATATATTATGAATCTGCCGATGGTGGATCATTCATGCATCCTCTGTGCTGTGCAATAAGGGGCGAGTGTAGATTGTTTTTGGATAATTGTTATTTTAAGTGATTTTGCAAACTCACAACATATCCATCCTATAGTGGTTTTTCTTTTTTCTGTAAGAGACCTTTTTATTATCAATCATAGGACCTTATATGTAAATTCCAGACATTTTCGTTAAGTAGGCCGACTCTCTGCTCTTCGGGGACCCTGCGGTGAATTGTGGATTCACTGCAGGGTGGGGAAATGATTTCCTGAAGTGCAGGGAACAACAGAACACCAAAATGTTGGCGCCATTTCGGTGCTCTGTGAGTAACCCCTTTAGTGGTGTTTTTTTTTCCGCCCCCTGGAGAGTGCCAGCCTAGGCCTTGCCTACCCAGGACATACTTGAAAATTTGTGAAATCTCAATGTATCCCTCCTGGTAAAATACTTTGCAGAAACAGTTACGCCCCTGCTTTTAATATTATATTCTGCAGTAAAAAGTCTCTTTATTTATAGATTTTTTTTTAGGACCTGTTAGGCATTTTTTCCGATTTTTTTTAAAATCGCCTTTTCTTTTTACTGTAACTGCCCTTTTTATTATCATTCATTGGATCTTAAATGTAAATTCCAGGCATTTTCGTTCAGTAGTTTTTTTGCAAACAGCGTTTCAAATTTCAATCTTTCAAGCGTACTGTTTTTTTTTTCCCACCTCATTTGTCTGCGTGTTGGCTTTTTCCGGCGGCTGCTCTGCGCTATGGTCGGCGGTGAGTCAGGTTTCTCTGGCATGTTCGGCGGGTTTAATCCAGCTGTTTTCTGCGGGTTTCGGTAAGTGTTTGGCGGGTTTGCGGCAAGTGTTCGGCGGGTTTGCAGCTTGGAGTGGAGGTTTTATACTGAGAAACTAGGACCTAGGGGAAAATCTTGTGCCTTGCATGCTTGCAATTACTAAGCAACCGCCTACCTGGAAGGGTGGGAACACTAAGCCAGAGCATTTTGTAAAAGTAACAGCTCCATAGACTATGGGCATCATTACAATCGTCGCACTAAAACGGGGACGATAGGGAGAAAAACCTACGCCTGCAGGTTTCTCCTTTGCTCCCCCGTTTTAGCGTGATATTACAATGCAGACGTTAGAAAAGCTGCCTGCATTGTTATCGACCGCTAAGCCCCAGGATGCACGGGGCGGCGCTAAGTGCCACTGCACACATCACCTCCATGGAGTCCATAGGAGGCAGGCGGAATTGAGGCAGGCGGCGCTGGTCACATGACCTGCCAGATCTCGCCTCGCGTAGTGTTCCGCAGGGGGAGACTGAGGGACTTTTTCTCCCAGTCTCTCCCTGCTTCCCAGCGGACAGAGGAGGCGGTTGGAGCCTCGGTCCTCGCCGCGGGATTGAAGGTGAGTTTGATTTATTTTGGAGTGGTTACTGCTGGTACCAACAGAATCTGCAGCAGCAGAATCCATTAGCACCAAGTCCAGGCTGTGGCTAACTTTCTGATAAACGAGCCAGATGTAAATTAGCATTAGGACACAAGTAATTTATACCCTAAATAGTACGGAGTTAGGGAAATCCAAGCAGTAGAAGGATTTGGGAATAATCATAGACTTCAAACTAAGTAACAATGTGCAATGTCAAACAGCAGCTGCCAAGGCAAGCAAAGTATTGGCATGCATTAAAAGGGGAGTTCACTCACGGGATGAAAACATAATTTTAGCTCTGTATAAATCAATGGTCAGGCCGCACCTTGAATATGCCGTGCAATTTTGGGCACCGGTCTTAAAAAAAGATATTATAGCGTTAGAAAAAGTGCAGAGACGGGCAACTAAATTAATAAGGGGAATGGAAGGGTTAAGTTATGATGCAAGACTAACAAGCTTAAACCTGTTTAGTTTAGAGAAACGGCACCTTAGAGGGGATCTGATAACCTTATATAAATATATACGGGCCATTATCAACCATTGTCTGATAACCTATTCATTAACAGGACTATACATAGGACAAGGGGTCATCCATTTAGACTGGAAGAAAGAAAATTTAGCTTAAAGCATAGGAAGGGTTATTTTACGGTGAGAACAATAAAGCTGTGGAATTCTCTGCCTGTTGAGGTGGTTGGGTCTGAGTCTGTACAGACTTTTAAAAAACGACTGGATGACTTCCTGCAGACACAGAATATTAAGGGTTATAATATTTAATATGTGGGTAAAAGCTTCTTGATCCAAGGAGAAATCTGACTGCCATTCTGGGGTCAAGAAGGAATTTTTTCCCAGTATGTTGCATATTGGCAAGCATTTCAGACTGGGTTTTTTGCCTTCTTTTGGATCAACAGCAGTAGGTTATGTGGGAGAGGCTGAACCCGATGGACGCATGTCTTTTTTCAGCCTATATAACTATGTAACTATGTAATCCTAATGCTAAATAACTCTTTGCGCTCCCCATGTTAAGCATATGGAGTGCAGAGTACAGTAACCTCGCGCAGAACAGCGCAAGATACCAATCGTTAATGAGTTTTTTAACCCATTAGCATTTGGATTGTAATATGCGTGACCCGCACTAGGACCACCAGGGCTAACGTTAACTCTCCCCCCCCCATTGTGCTCTAAAATTAGCACCAATAATGTAATGTGGCCCTATAATGGCTCTGGTAAATTTACAACAGGTTAAGTTAGCACCAGCTGTGTAATGCTGCTCTATATGTGTATTATACCGTCTTTACTCTGCAAAATTTTGATTGGAGTCCTAGGAGAGGACTTAGTAGCTGTATATCTGTCCACAATAAAGGTGCAGTGGCTACAATAAATGATAAAATGTGAATGAGCCGATGGGAAGTAACTGCTACAAAATTGAGGTTGCTGCCAGTTGGAATAGATCAAGGGCTGCATTACACTCTGGGTGCTAACGTTAGCACTCATCTGAGTAGTGATGAGCCGAACACCCCCCTGTTCGGTTCGCATTCGAACTCGAACATTGGGAAAAGTTTGAACGCGAACACAATTCAAACGCAATGCAAGTCAATGGGGCTCAAAAGTTCAAAAATCAAGGTCCCCTCCAGAGGGCATATATGCAAGACATTGGTCATAAAAGGTGTATGGGGTCCGGGTACTGCCCTGGGGGACAGGAAACAATGAAAAACAAATAAAAACAAAAAAAACACGCTTTTAACCATTTCACCACTGAGCGCTGAGCTAATTTTTACCACTTTTTCTCATGTTTACATCTATATATATAATACATCTATATATATAAACGCGAAAGTCCTGACTGACTGACTGACTCATCAACGACCAGCTGAAACCGTTTAACCTAGGAATGTGAAATTTTGAAGGTGCACTGTTTTTATGATTTAGGCGCCCACTAAGGAAGGATTTTTGGAAAATCCACCCATAAGGGGGTGATAAAGGGGGTTGAATATTTTTACCAGGATACCTATAGCTCAAAAACAAAAGATGCTACAGATGTGAAAATCGGTATTTAGATTCGTCTTGAAAAATAAAAAAACACGTATTTTACCATGTTCTGAAAATTCCTTGGGGGGGCAAAAACAGGGGTTGAATACCTTTATCAGTATACCTATATTTCAAAAACCGAAGATGTTATGGGTGTGAAATTTGGTATTTACAATCTTCGTGAAAAAAACAAACATGTGTTTTGCCATTTTCCACAAATCGAAATAAGGGGGGGGGTCGAGGGAAAGGGGTCTGAATACTTTTATCAGTATATCTATAGTTCAAAAACCAAGATGTTACAGGTGTGAAGTTTGGTAATTACAATCTTTTGAAAATAAAGAAACACGTGTTTTACCATTTTCCAAAAATCCAAGTGGGGGGGGGGGTAAAAAAAAGGGGGGTGAATACTTTTAAACAGGATACCTACATCTCAAAAACAAAAGATGTTACAGATGTGAAAATTGGTATTTATAT
This sequence comes from Leptobrachium leishanense, assembly GCA_009667805.1. Lineage (NCBI taxonomy): Eukaryota > Metazoa > Chordata > Amphibia > Anura > Megophryidae > Leptobrachium > Leptobrachium leishanense. Next base: position 88,514,401 of record CM019072.1, on the reverse strand, counting down.
TTGTCTTGAGAAACAAAAAAACACCTATTTTACCATTTTCCAAAAATCCAGAGGGGGAAAAAGGGGGGTTGAATACTTTTATCAGTATACCTATATTTCCAAAAACCAAAGATGTTACAGGTGTGAAATCTGGCACTTACAATCTTCTTGAGAAATAAAAAAACACATGTTTTACCATTTTCCAAGAATCCCACGTGGTGGGTGAAAAAAGGGGGGTGAATACTTTTCAACAGGATACCTTTATCTCAAAAACAAAAGATGTTACAGACGTGAAAATTGGTATTTAGATTCGTCTTGAAAATAAAACAACACGTATTTTACCATTTTCCAAAAATCCAGTGGGGGGGGCAAAAAGGGGGATGAATACCTTTATCACTATACCTATATTTCAAAAACCAGTGATCTTACAGGTGTGAAATTCGATATTTACAATCTTCATGCAAAAAAAAACATGTTTTACCATTTTCCAAAAATCCAGTTAAGGGGGGTGGGGAAAGGGATGTAAATACTTTTATCAGTATACCTATATTTCAAAAACCAAAGATGTTACAGGTGTGAAATTTGGCACTTACCTTCTTCTTGAAAAATAAAAAAACATGCGTTTTACGATTTTCCAAAAATCCCAAGTGGTGGGGAAAGGGTTCTACCAAAAAAAAATCAAGTTTCTTTTAAAAAACAATTTTAAAAATATATACTAAAATCCACACGAGCGAAGCCACGGGCAAAAGCTAGTAAAGTATAATGTTACTTGTACCCTATGGATATTATGCATTACATATTTTATAACTTACACTATTGTCATGCACAGGCATTGTTCTTGCGCTGTGCCATATTTAGGCTGTCGGACGAATGCAGTCAGAGCGCACTCTGTGTGCCTGCACAACAGACGGCGTACTGACGGAAGATACTGTAGACACCACACGGTCTGTTTTTGTTGACGGACGTAGAAAAAAAAAGGGAATTATGGGAAACAAAATTAATATGACAAATGATGCAAATTGGAAAAGGACATGGAAAGCCTTTTGTGCATCAAAGTGCTGTACGTCGCAAATTCGCTGCGTCTGACATCTCATCACTCACACAGAATGCTACGCTGACCTGGCGCACTCTGTGCGTCCATCTAGTGGTTTTACGTGCTTGCCTAACTTGCATCCGTTTGCCACATGCGTCGTGCATAGGTACGCAGTTCGGTGCACATGTACTTCGTGTGTTGGTCTCTATTTCTCATGATTCAATGCAAGCTACAACGGACGTTAAACTGTGTGGCAATATGGACGTGATTACTGCATTAGTCTGACACTGGCCTTAAATGCAGAATTCTGGGGGCGGGTTTCTAATGGTATCTATGACCCTTATCTGATAATCTGCTCTCCTCCGTGGCTGGGAGAATGGAAACATAAACAAATAGGGTGGGGGTTGGTGGGTGTTGGGAGACAAAGGGCCAGTGCCCACGTGTATGTCGCAAGGAATTTTGTTGAAGAAACACCTCAGAACAAGAGACTTTAAAAGTCGAGCTAAATTAGGCTTCTGTGTTTAAGTCCCAATTTATTTAAGGAACTGTATTTGCACATTTTATTATATTTTGTATGTCTTGTTTATGTGATATTGGCACTGCTTAAAGTTTTATTTTTGTCTTTTTCCATTAAAAAATTCTACCTCAATACTGTCTTTGCTCCAGATGATTCATGTTCTCCTGTAATCTCCGCTGTTAGCGTTAATGTACAATTTACCATTTGGGAGATATATTAGCTGTATATGGTAGGCTCCTGGATTTGGGGCGCTATACAGTTATTCAGGGTTTCGAAAGTGCCCTATTATTTTCGTGGCGGTAGCATATAGCTGGAAGTGTGTGTACGGGTTTGGGGGGGCTAGTTTGGTATAACTTGGTGCCCTGATTGGGGGTAGAGTTAGTAAGTCCAGTGACTTGGAGCTGTTAACGGCTGGCACAACTTCCTTCCACACGTGTTGACAGGGCAGATAGCGGGTGGTCGTCACAATTATTGTTGTGGCTATTTCTACATCCACTCCTTTATATCATTTTGCAAGGGAGATTTTAACAAGCATCTGGCTGCTTGGACAAATTTCAGCATGAGAAGACCTCATAAATTTTCTTTGTCTGGACTCCATCTTTCTTCATATCACCTTCCATAAGCTTAAATTGATAAACAGAAATGACTCCATATTGCCCTTTCTTATGCTTTAGTTTACTACTCTCTACCAGAGGCGAAGCAAGGTCAAGAGAAGCCCGGGGGCAAGTCATTCCCTGGTGCTCCCCATCACTTTCAAATTTGATCACAGTGTGAGAATTGTGATGGTGAATTAGTGCAGTGACATTGTTTGCATTATAATTGAATAATGCTGCTGCCTTAGAACAGAGGGGGATAAAACAACGTTTGACAATTGTTTTTTTTTTACTTCACTTTTTTAGTTTTACACATTATGTGATCCTGTTTGGTCATCGGAAGCCAGACTCTATTCTTTCCCGGGACATTTCACTTGACCTTGTGGGTAGTACATTATGGTGATGCAGCGATTCAAAGGACCCCCTGCGCGCTTCACAGCAGATTACGTCTTTTATAATAACTCATTGCTCCATCCCCTCCACACTTGATGCTGCTGTGAGAAATGAGAATGTAAGGTAAAGTGAATAATATTGCTGCATTATTATTAAAAAGTTAATAATACTGCTGCTGTTGGAGAAAAATCAATTTTTTTTAAAATTCTTTTTATTTTACAGATTACCTGGCCAATAACACCTAAAAGGATCTCATACGTTAAAAGCTTTTGCCACTTTAGAAAAAAAACCAGGAAAAAAGCCCCCCCAACAGGTTCCTGGGGACAAGTGCCTCCCCCTGCCCCCCTCACTGCCCTCTACACATGTGCTTAACACTTTCCCTGGCAAACAAATTATTTTTCTCACAAAATGAGACTTCCTAAGCATAGCATGAAACATTAGAATAAGCCAAAACCATGAATTCTTTCTTTCCAAGTCATTTTAAAATGGTGCCAGTTTATCTGCTATTTACAAAAAGCTTTTTTTAAACTTATTTTACTAAAAATATTTTAAATCAGCTAGACACATGCTCCCATCTCCCTTAACTAACCACATACTTACTCTCTACCTAATCTGCAAATCATTTCCATTTCACTCTCACTACGCAACCTCTACTGAAATTGTAGACCACCCTCCCACCCTCTGGGTTACCCCATATGCTATACTGCTTGAAGAAGGCACAGGTGTAGTGCCGAAACACGTCTAGTAACCCCCCCCACACTTTTTTTGGAATAAATTTTTGATATTTTAACTTGATTCTCATCTCTGGTTTTACTCTGTTATGGGATACCCCCTTACTATTTTATCCCTTTAGAGTGAGAATATTTTAAAGGTGAAAGCAGAGGAATTTTTCTCTTCCACCCCCCTCCCTCCCTTTTTCGTCCCCATCTGTATGGTTATACAGAGCTGGAGACAGAAGCTGAAAGGCATTGCAGGAGAGAGGGGTAAGGTACTCACCTAACTAAGAAGTACCATTTGCCTTTAAGCTGAGCCTGAGAAAACCAAGGCTCCAACATCGGATAACTGGAAGACCCAGGAAAAGGGGGAACGTCATCCTGTATCTGACGTGAGGCATTCCAACCTAGAGCCAGGACTTATTAGGCTCTATAATTTGTGAGTGATTTTCATATATATATATTCACTTCACAAATTACTACAGTCTGCACTATTGTCTCTCTCTTTTTGTCTTCCTCATATATGCTACGGAATCTACCAACTGAGGAGAGGAAGCATAGCGTTGGAACATTTTGTCTGAAGTGTGACCTACATACTGTATGGTGACTAGGAGTCACGGACCTTGTTCATTTTGAGATTTGCACTTTTTCATGTGCAGTTTATACAGTCATAGGCCATCCAGAGACTATCAGATAACCTAATAAAAGGACTGTCTTATGACTTTTTTGATGTCACATCAACACAAATTTTGTGTCTGCACTTTACGAATGGAATAGGATATATGAGCACATGCACTTTATATGTACTTTATATGCATTTTGCACATCTGGATTATTATACACTTTGTGCTATAGAAGCAGATTTGTACGCATGACTTAAGGATTTATCACCATTGTTGTTGCTTATTTTGCACAAGGTTGTTCATTTGCACAGAATTGTTATTTGCACAATACTAGTGTAACATTGACTCACTTGAGTACTTTTATCTATCACCACCTCATAAATAGAGTTGAGCCATAATATCATCATTTAGAAATACTCATCTAGATTGCTCCATATTTGGAAGCACCCACTAGGACCCTTACTCTATTCTCCAGTCATTCTCCTGCTTTTCATGCTCTCTGAATAACCCTGTAATTGTATCCACTTGCAAGCTTATATGTGCAAATGTGCAAAACTTGCAAGCTGATGTGCAAACTTAGCAAAATATGTGCAGCTTGAAGTGCAATATATAGCAATGGTAAAACAACAACTGTCATAAACAATCCCTGTAAAGTTTGTTATAACTAGACATGTGCACAGCGCTAAATTTCGTTTTGAACTAATGGATTAGTCCTAAAATGCAATTTATTTAGTTGCTAAAGAAATTCGTTTTCAGTTCTTTAGTATGAAAACGAATTTCATTCATCCGAAAACCAGTGAATACAATTACTATTGGAGTGACTTCTCAGAGGGCTGAGATCGCTGCTTGTTACAGTATCTTTCACTCTCAGCACAATGTGTCAGGCAAAGCTGTTACAGTAACTGACTGCTGCTCATCACAGCATTCAGTTTCAGTAAACCTAGTAAATAATATTTTTATATATGAGGTTAGAACAATACTATTTCCTTATTTTACTGAAACTCTGAGCGCTGTTACAGTCCGTTACTGTAACAGCTGAGCCTGATACATTGTACTGAGAGATAATATAACAAGCAGCCGATCTCAGCGCTCACAGCCACTGGATCTAAAGTACTAAAAAATAGGCTCCTCTCTGTATAATGTATAGAACATCCTCCTGCATTAATTAATACCCCTCTCTGTATAATGTATACAACATCCACCTGCATTAATTAATACCCCTCTCTGTATAATGTATACAACATCCTCCTGAATTAATTAATGTCCCTCTCTGTATAGAACATCCTCCTCAATTTATACCTTTATCTGTATAATGTATATAACATCCTCCTGCATTAATACCCCTCTCTGTATAATGTATAGAACATTCTCCTGCATTAATTAATGCCCCTCTCAGCATAGAACATCCTACTGCATTTGGCATGTGGAGGGTGCAGAACTTTGGAATGCAATGCTTATCCAGCACAGGAGAGGGAAGTATTACTTAAACTTTGTATCTCTGTGGGGAGACACAGGAATAATAAAAGCAGAGGAGAGGGAAAATATTAACGTAAATCGGTCTGAAAGTTCAGAGAAGAGATGACTGGTGCAAATTTATTTTTATAATAAAATAAAGCACTTTAAATCCAGGGAAACCATTCAAATAAATCACACTGAAGGCTAATGGCAGTGTAACTGTGAGAGCTGGATACTAAATGTATCACGTTTTATAAAGGTCCTCTCTTCTCCCAGCGCTGCTTGTTATAAAGGGGTTTTTACTAGGGATGAGCTGTTCGGGTTCGGACGGTTCAGGGTTCGACTCGTACTTAGCCTGTTCGAGTAGATCGCGAACACCGAACATTTCCGGGTGTTCGCCGCATGTTCGACCACAATGGACCACAATGCATTTTCCCACTGGCCTGAAGCTCGTAATTGGCTACAGCCTTGCACCTGACCACAGGTCTGGTGCAAGACTGATTCAACACTATGCCAATCACCGCTCAGAGTCCTGATTGGGCAAATTTTGGCCAATCATGGGCTCACAGAGCTAAGTCCCGCAGCACACTATATAACGTTTCCACGCGCCGATTCTGCACGCATTTCAGAGGAGATTTCAAAGGAGATAGTTGTGTCTTGTTACTGCCGGTCTGCCACGCTACTGGGGGTGTCTGGGGGGTCTCATTTCTACCAAATATCAGGGAATTTAGGTGATGTGTGTCTTGTCACTGTGCCAGATTTTTTTTGGGGTTTACAACTTTCTTTAAAACATTTGTGAATTGAGGTGATTTTCTGGGTCTTGTCACTGTGCCACTGTGCCAGCAAGTCTTTTTAGGTCTCATTTCTACCAAATATCAGGGAATTTAGGTGATGTGTGTCTTGTCACTGTGCCAGCAAGTTTTTTGGGGGTTTACAACTTTCTTTAAAACATTTGTGAATTGAGGTGATCTTCTGGGTCTTGTCACTGTGCCTGCAAATCTTTTGGGTCTCATTTCAACCAAATATCAGGGAATTTATGTGATGTGTGTCTTGTCACTGTGCCAGCAAGTTTTTTTGGGGTTTACAACTTTCTTTAAAACATTTGTGAATTAAGGTGATCTTCTGGGTCTTGTCACTGTGCCAGCAAATCTTTTTGGGGCTCACTAATTTATTTAAAACACTTGTGAATTAAGGTGATTTGTGTCTCGTCACACATCCAGTACCACGCTGTATTTTGGGGCTCACTAATTTCTTTAAAACATTTGTGAATTAAGGTGATCTGTGTCTTGTCACACAACCAGTACCACGCAGTATTTTGGGGCTCACAAATTTCTTTAAAACATTTGTGAATTACGGTGATCTGTGTCTCGTCACACATCCAGTACCACGCAGTATTTTGGGGCTCACTCATTTCTTTAAAACACTTGTGAATTAAGGTGATCTGTGTCTCGTCACACAACCAGTACCACGCTGTATTTTGGGGCTCACTAATTTCTTTAAAACACTTGTGAATTAAGGTGATCTGTGTCTCGTCACACAACCAGTACCACGCTGTATTTTGGGGCTCACTAATTTCTTTAAAACACTTGTGAATTAAGGTGATCTGTGTCTCGTCACACAACCAGTACCACGCTGTATTTTGGGGCTCACTAATTTCTTTTTAAAACACTTGTGAATTAAGGTGATCTGTGTCTCGTCACACAACCAGTACCATGCTGTATTTTGGGGCTCACTAATTTCTTTAAAACACTTGTGAATTAAGGTGATCTGTGTCTCGTCACACAACCAGTACCACGCTGTATTTTGGGGCTCACTAATTTCTTTAAAACACTTGTGAATTAAGGTGATCTGTGTCTCGTCACACCAGTACCACGCTGTATTTTGGGGCTCACTAATTTCTTTAAAACACTTGTGAATTAAGGTGATCTGTGTCTCGTCACACAACCAGTACCACGCTGTACTTTGGGGCTCACTAATTTCTTTAAAACATTCGTGAATTGAGGTGATCTGTGTCTTGTCACTGGCTGCCAGCTATCAGTGTGTCTCACTGAGTTATACCAGAGTTCTTTAAATCTTTATATCAGAGTTGAATCAGAGTTCTGTATATATTAATCTATAAATCACTCACCATGTCTGAAAGAACAAAAAGGACAGGCAGACGCTCCCAGACACAGATAAGAGGGCAAGCACCCCTGTGTCGGGAGGCTGTGTCTCTGGTCGTGGTGGACGTGGTGCATCTCTGCAGGGGCACGCTTGTCCTTTCTAACTGGTGCTGGCCGTCTTAAGCAGCAGCAACATACAGAGGACTTGGTGGATTTGGCTAACCAGGCCATCCTCATCCCCGAGTCCTCTGCCAGCCAGGCTTCTAGTGCATTACAGTCCACCTCAGCTGCCAAAGCATCCTCCTGCCGTAGCCTCACTATCACACACGGAGGAGTCCGCTGAATTGTTTGACTACAATGAGAGTGACATGCTGCTTGAGGATGCGCAGCAAGTACAGTGCTAGTGGTAGTCGTGGACGTGGTGCATCCTCTGCAGGGGCACGCTTGTCCTTTCTAACTAGTGCTGGCCATCTTATGCTGCAGCAACATACAGAGGATTTGCAGGATTGGCTAACCAGGCCATCCTCATCCTCCGAGTCTAATGCAGCCTCCATGTCCACAGCTACTCCTGCCGTAGCCTCACTATCACACACGGAGGAGTCCGCTGAATTGTTTGACTACAATGAGAGTGACATGCTGCTTGAGGATGCGCAGCAAGTACAGTGCTCTGATTCAATCTCTGAGGTTGAGCAAGGGAGTATAATCAACCTAGAGGAAGGGGGTGCCAGTGATGACACACAAATAACTGGCACTCATGTTGCCCCAGCAGCTGCAGCATACTGCCAAGTTGGCTCCAGTAACGAGGAGATAGGGGTGAAGATGACATTGATGATGAGGTCACTGACTCCACCTGGGTGCCAGATCGAACTGAGGAATCAAGTGAAGAGGAGGGGGAGGAGGAGGAGGAGCAGGCACAGCAAACACGAGGCACAACATCCTCTGTGACCAACCGTAGCACTAGCCAGTCCAAGGCATCAGATGTCAGAGCTGCTCCGGTGCAGAGCGCTGTTGTCTCAAAGAACACATGCAGGAACTCTGCTGTCTGGGAGTTCTTTAAGAAATGTGCAGCAGACCCCACCGTTGCTATTTGTAATCTATGTCAGATAAGGCTGAAGCGTGGGATAAACACCGGACACTTGGATACCACGTGCTTGAGGCGACATAAGAACAAGTGCCACACATCCCGTTGGCGCAAAACTTTGCGTAGGTCCTCCTCCTCCTCATCTGTCTCTACCCACACTGTATGTCCTGTCATGTCATTGCCTACAACCTCCACCGACAGGGATGATGCTACAGTAATGGATGTACCAGCAGGTCCTTCCTCACAATGTGACATCATCCCAGTAGCTGAAGATTTACGCAGTCAGATTACGTTGCTGCAGCTGCTGCAGCGAAAGAAAAAATATAGTCCCAACCATCCCCAAGCACAGCGTCTAATTGCCAGCTTAGCAAAATTACTCGCATTGCAGCTGCTGCCTTTCCAGCTGGTGGACTCTGTTTCCTTCCGTGAATTTGCTGAATGTGCTGTACCACAGTGGCAGGTTCCAAAATGCCATTACTTTTCATGCAAGGCCATTCCAGCACTATACCAGCACGTGGAAGACAATGTTATCCAGTCATTGGGAAAGGCAGTCAGCAGCAAGGTGCATGTCACTTTAGACACGTGGTCCAGCAAGCATGGACAGGGTCATTACATTTCCTTCACGGCACACTGGGTAACTCTGATTGAAGCTGGGAGGGATCCAAGACGGGGCTCTGTGCTGGAGCTTGTTCATCCACCATGCCTCCAGAAAGCTGCTTGTATGAGGTCTGTCTGCTCCACCACCTCTTCCTCCTCCTCCTCCTCCTTCTCTGTCTCGGGCGAAGTGGCAGTTAAACCGACGCCCGACAGGGTCTACACAATGGCTCAAGCAAAAAGATGCCATACTGTGCTTGAGCTGGTTTGTTTAGGGGACAGGAGCCACACTGGGTCAGAAATTTTGTCAGCTCTGCAGGGGCAGGTGCAGAGATGGTTAACACCACGCCAGCTTGAGTTGGGAATGATCGTCTGCGATAATGGCAGCAACCTTCTCTCTGCCGTACGCAAGGGTAAATTGACGCATGTACCATGCCTAGCACACGTCCTAAATCTGGTGGTACAGCGTTTCCTAACCAAGTACCCAGGGCTGCCAGAGCTTCTCATCCAGGCCAGAAAAGTCTGCAGCCACTTCAGACGGTCATTCCCAGCAAGCGTTCGCCTGGCAGAAATTCAAAGAGAATTCCACCTTCCCACAAACCGTCTGATCTGTGACATGCCCACCAGGTGGAACTCGACATTAGCAATGCTGCAGCGTCTGCACAAGCAGCAGAGGGCTATCAACGAGTACCTGTGTGAGTATGGCACCAGGACAGGTTCAGGTCAACTTGGTTTTTTCCCCCCCGCAGTGGCTGATGATCAAGGATGCATGCACTGTACGGTCACCATTTGAGGAGGCAACGAGGATGGTGAGTAGGGACAGTGCATGCATCAGTGACACAATTCCTTTAGTGTTCCTGCTGGAGCACACTCTGCGGGGAATTATAGATGTGGCTCTAGAGGCAGAGCAGCGGGAGGAAGAGGAGGCCTTCCCTAACTCTCAAGGCCCCAGTCTTTCCGCAGACAGCATTCCAGCGGGTCCTACTCAGATCAGACAGGAGGAGGATGAGGAGGAGGAGGACTATTTAAGTAGTGGGGGCATTGAAGGTGGGGATTCCTCAAGGGAGGGTTTTGTGTGCCCAGAAACAGAAGGGCTAGTGCGTGGCTGGGAGGAGGAAGTGTACGATACGGTTATCCTCATTGACCAGGAAGACTCGGAAGCTAATGTCACCTCCAAACTACGCTGCATGGGCTCCCTAATGATGCAAAGCCTGCTAAAGGACCCCAGGATTCGTGCTATCAAAGAGAGGGATCATTACTGGTTGGCAACCCTTCTTGATCCACGATACAAGGGGAAAGTTGCAGAGCTCATCCTGCCCGCACAGAGGGAGCACAGGATGAAAAAACTTGAGGACGCTCTAAAGCGACACTTGTGTAACACCTTTCCAGGCACTGGTAGATTACCAAGTGCTGACACACGTGCTTCTGAGGCTGCGGGTGATCAGAGGAATAGCAGTGAAGGCCAGGGCCGCTTGACTGATGCTTTTTTAAATTTTTTTAGTCCACGACGCCCAATGACGTAAAATGTAGGCACCCATTGCCAGCGTCTTCACTATATGGTGCAGGACTACCTAGGGGCAAGGGCAGACCTGGATACCTTTCCAGCAGATGATCCACTGGCTTACTGGGTGTTGAGATTGGATCACTGGCCAGAACTTAGCCAATATGCTGTGCAGCTACTAGGTTGCCCTTCATCTAGCGTGCTTTCCGAAAGGACGTTCAGTGCCGCTGGAGGTTTTGTCACAGACAAAAGAGTGCATCTGTCCACCGACTCTGTAGACCGGCTGACATTTCTAAAAATTAATCAGTCCTGGATCAGCAGCTATCAATCCCCTGATGCTGAAGTAATGGAATAGATAGGGGATGTCCTCTTCTGCATTCACAAAACCTCCGCCACTGAACTCTTCCACAATACCACAAAAGGGTTACGGTGTGAAGGCACTTGCTGCCATGAAAGGCACAATATTTGGCTTCACTGACGCCTGTGCCAGATTTATATCATTTTATTTTTTTGAACCGCAGGGTCCAACCTTGCACTCTTCCACAATACCACAGAGGGGTTACTGTATGATGATACTTGCTGGCCTGGCATTAAAGGCACAATATCTGGGTGCACTGACGCCCATTACCAGATAAAAAACTTTTCAATATAGGACCACGTGGTCCACCCCTGCATTCTTCCACAATACTACAGAGGGGTTACTGTATGATGATACTTGCTGGCCTGGCATTAAAGGCACAATATCTGGGTGCACTGACGCCCATTACCAGATAAAAAACTTTTCAATATAGGACCACATGGTCCACCCCTGCACTCTTCCACCATACCACAGAGGGGTTACTGTATGATGATACTTGCTGCCCTGGCAGTCTTGCACCAAAGGCAGAATATCTGGGTGCACTGACGCCTTAACCAGATGCATATCTTTCTAATATAGGAACGCAAGGTTCACCCCTGCACTCTTCCACAATAACACAGAGGGGTTACTTTTTGATGATACTTGCTGGCCTGGCATTAAAGGCACAATATCTGGGTGCACTGACGCCCATTCCCAGATTCATATCTTTTTAATATAGGACCGCATTGTCCACCCCTGCATTCTTCCACAATACCACAGAGGGGTTACTGTATGATAGTACTTGCATGCCTGGCACTAAAGGCACAATATCTGGGTGCACTGCCACTGACGCCTGGATCAGATTCATATCCTCAGAGGGGTTACGGTGTGACGGCACTGTTGCCGACGCTAAAAGCCCAATTTTAAAGCATCTATTGTTACTTTCATCCAAAGCCTGCATAAGTTTCACAATAATTTAGCCAAAAAATCACTAAACTTTTTCTGCGCATCCTAAAATGTCTTTTCATACAGGCTGCCGCCCCAAGCAGTTGTTTATGGATAGATTAAAGGAAAAGCATTTACCGTCATATGAAACGTCATTTTTTTTGTTTTTAAGTGTTTCTATACATCCTAGAAATCCGCCACTTCACGGGCAGGTTATGGGGACCTCCTAGGCATGATATTTGAAGGAATTTTTGGTTTTTATTTTTAACCGTTATTTCATGGAAAACTCACTGTCCCTTTAAAAACGTTTTTTTTTTACTTTTTGTCCTGGTTTCCTGTCCAACAGGGCACTACCCGGACCCCCACACACCTTTTATGGCAAATATGTAGCATATATGCCCTCTTGGAGGGCACTCTAAAAAAACTAATTTTCAGCCCCATTGACGTGCATGGGGTTCGGGTTCGGTCCCGAACATATGGGAAGTTCGGGTTCGGGCTCGAACCGAACTCGGGGAGTGTTCGGCTCATCCCTAGTTTTTACTATCCAGCCCTCCTCTGTCATTAGCTTTCAGTGTGATTTATTTGAATATTTTCCTTCTCCAGCTGCTTTTATCATCTTATGCCTCATAGACATACAAGGGTTAAGTAAAGGTTTCCTCTCCTGTGCTGGATATCTGTGCTGCGAGTGAGTATTCTGGAGCTCTATCACTGTCAGATTTTCAGGGTAGGGTAGGGAAGGATTACGAATACAAACCTTTGCTGTACCTTTGTGATGTTGTGCTCTTCATTGCTGGTCTCCTTCACTCATCAATGTAATATCACAAAAAGGACTGAAACTAAAATTTAGTGCATTTTATTTTTGTTTCTTTCGTTTTTTGTACTGAGCAGTTTCGTATCTCTAGAGTCAAACGAAAACTAAATTGTCCCAAAATTCGGACTAAATCATTTTAGTACTAAAACGAATGCACATGTCTAGTTAGAACAGCAGTGTTAGGTAGGGATGAGCGTTCGGTTCGGATCTGTTTGGAGTTCGATTCGAACATCGCCCTTTCGGCTGTTCGTCGAACATTTCCACGTGTTCGCCGCATGTTCACCCACAATGCACCACAATGCACTTTGGCTACAGCCTTGCACCTGACCGCAGGACAGGTGCAAGATAGGTGTAAGACTATGCAAATCACGGCTCAGAGTCCTGATTTGGCAAATTGTGCTCAATCATGGGCTCACAGAGCTAAGTCCCGCAGCACACTATATAAGGCTTCCCTGCCTGCAGCCCCAGTGTGTGTGTTTGCAGGAGTGAATCAGAGAGGAGTTTGTTCTGTCAGGGTGTATCAGTGACGCTGTAGGAGATTTCTGGGAATTAGAATCTGTGTTGGCACTGCCAGGCTATCAGAGACAGTGTGTTTCAGTGAGTTGTAGGAGATTTCTGGGAATTAGAATCTGTGTTGGCACTGCCATACTATCAGGGACAGTGTGTTTCAGTGAGTTGTAGGTGATTTCTGGGAATTAGAATCTGTCTTGGCACTGCCAGGCTATCAGGAACAGTGTGTATCAGTGAGTTGTAGGAGATTTCTGGGAATATGAATCTGTGTTGGCACTGCCAGGCTATCAGGGACAGTGTGTTTCAGTGAGTTGTAGTAGATTTCTGGGAATATGAATCTGTGTTGGCACTGCCAGGCTATCAGGGACAGTGTGTTTCAGTGAGTTGTAGGAGATTTCTGGGAATTTGAATCTGTGTTGGCACTGCCAGGCTATCAGGGACAGTGAGTATCAGTGAGTTCTACCACAGTTCAGCAAATTAGAATCTGTCTTGGCACAGCCTGTTATGTCAGACCTTTTCAGATATGAATTTTCTATATTTCGCAGCAATTGCTTCACACAGACAACTCGTCTGCATGGTTAATATATATAACAAGAATCTGTGTTCTAAAGACAAGGGATCGTTATTGTTACGCATACAAGGGATCAAAGAAGGTCTAATGGACTCTGGTTGTAAAAAAATAAACAAGCAGATGTTAGATCAAATGGTTTAAAAGTAAGGGAACACAACGACAACTGATCTTACCCTAGGATAGGTATCTCAGTATTGTGTTTATTTTGTCAGATCGAAACTCTGAAAGCCACGTAAACATTGAACAATGGGTTGCGCAATAAAGAAAAAAAAAAACAGAGAAGGTTAAATGGCTTGGATAAACCAGCCTGAAATGCTATGCTATTCGGCGATATGATCTAACACTATATGGTATTTGAATATTTAATATATGTGGTCAGTTAGAATAGATAACCTTGGCGTCTTATAAAAAACAGAGGCCCTACCACATTCAGTTGATTATTACAAATGTCTTGTGTACTAACATGCCTAAACCGATTAAGTCTGGTAATTGTGAAGGTTAAAGACGATATCACGAATGAATGAATTAATGTATGTCTGCAGGATCCTCTCATGTGGATTTAAGTAAAGGGGGATGGAATGCACACACGCCGTGGCGAAGTATGCCGGCGATGCCACAATAGAAATAAATTTTGATTTGTTAATAAAATCTATAGAGTCCCGGGATATAGGAATAAAACGACCCCAAACCAGTAAAAGATTGGCCAAATACATAAATTAATTCCTGCAGAAGGTTGATGGTTGATCTGAGAGCGCCATCTGCTGGCCAAGTAATATAACACCTGGACAGACCCCTGGAGTGGATGAATATATATATCCTCCAATCAAATGAGGCCACATAGTGATGGGCTAGATCTAAAACTGGGCGGAAGACCACTATATGGAGGGGACAATCCAGAGCAGAAGATCAACACACTGAGAAAAGCTTGGGGAGAGACCTGAGGGACGCTTGGAGGGGAGAAAGGGCAAATATCATCAGCCCCCATTTAAGACGTGACCACACCCTAATCTTCCACCACTCTATCTTCACTAACCGGATGGTAAAGTATGCCTGAATAACTTGATATCTATAAAATTGCATAGTCCTTACTTTAGATGTCCATCACAAATTAAAGGAATATAAATGAATTATTTCGCTGTTGAAGCCTAATAATCAGTAGACTAGTAATCAACCTTTACATTCCACTGCAGAGGAATGCCAAGAGAGAAAACTGTTATCGGCTAAATACTTGAGCCATAATTTAGTGAAATTATTTATATTCCAAGAATACTGGTTGTGGACATCTAAAGATCAATTGTATACCTATAGTGAGATACGCTGGGACCGTGAAATAGCTTTTATATGTCAAGTGCCGTCAGCCCCATTTGTAAAACTAGCATAACTCCTTCCATATTCATCTTGCAGCCCTTTCGATTGAATGCATGTACTGTAAGTCAATGAGAAGCGTTGGGTTAACGTATATTGAATGAAGTGCTGTGATTGATCTGTGGAAGAGATAGTCTACCTATCGAGTGTGTTATGTATCTCCCTGAAGGAAGTTGCATTTAGTGAATAGGCCCCCACAATAATAAATTGTGCTGCAAGTGATGCCCAGTAACTGAGTGTTTATTTTAGCCAGGTGGAGGATTGGTTTATAATGGAAAGGTTTAAGTGAATAGAATAGAGCCTGGTGTTTAAGAACTGAGGCGGGTATATCTGTGTTGCGGTCTATAAACCTAAAATATTTGTCCATTATATTATTGTGTGTCGCAGTATCGCTACTAATCACGATCTATAATCACTTGTAAATTGTATCTTGCTAATCCGTTGATAACATATGATTGTATGAAACTTGACGTGTGAATAAATTTTGTTTTGAATTGTTTTACCGTTACGCAGTCTCATATCATCTTTATTGATTTTATTGTGTTTAAAAATATCTAGATAGCTTCAAAAGAACTCGGGATAACGCACCATATATTTGTTAAGACGTATATTCATTGATTGATTATTATCTTATTTTCTTAAGGGTAAAATACCAATTTATACCACTGGTATTGGAGGCACTGTCAATAATATATATATATCTATATATATCTACAATAAGAAAAATATACGTCATAATTAATATATCCCTGACCTATTAAAGAAGTCAATAATCTCTAACAGTTATCAGTGTGTATCAGTGAGTTCTACCACAGTTCAGCAAATTAGAATCTGTCTTGGCACAGCCTGTTATCAGTGTGTATCAGTGAGTTATACCACATTTCAGCAAATTTGAATCTGTCTTGGCACAGCAAGGCTATCAGGGACAGTGGGTATCACTGACTTATAGCATTGTTCTGGAAAATCTGTAGATCTTTGATCTTATTCTAGATACCATACAATAACACAGTTTAATCAGAGATCTTCTGTTTATCTATTGAGAGTTCAATCTGGCTGTTGGCAGCTATCAGGGTGTTGCAGCCTGCAGGAGAGGAAGTGAATCAGAGAGAGAGAGTAGAGGACATTGGCAGCCTTGCAGGAAAAATATCAGTAAAATCGCCGACTTATATCAGAGTTCTGGATATCTTTAATCTATATACCAGAGTTGAATCTGAGTTCTGCATATCTCCAATCTTTATACCAGAGTTGAATCCGACCTCTGTATATCTCCAATATTTATACCAGAGTTGAATCAGACTTCTGTATATCTCCAATCTTTATACCAGAGTTGAATCAGAGTTCTGTATATCTTTAATCTATATATCACTCACCATGTCAGAGAGACCAAAAAGGACAGGCAGACGCTCCCAGACACAGATAAGAGGGCAAGCAGCCTCTGTGTCGGAAGGCAGTGCCCCTGGTAGTCGTGGACGTGGTGCATTCTCTGCAGGGGCACGCTTGTCCTTTCTAACTAGTGCTGGCCATCTTATGCTGCAGCAACATACAGAGGATTTGCAGGATTGGCTAACCAGGCCATCCTCATCCTCCGAGTCCTCTGCCAGCCAGGCTTGTAGTGGTACAGTCCACATGCCAAAGCATCTAATGCAGCCTCCATGTCCACAGCTACTCCTGCCGTAGCCTCACCAACATAAACGGAGGAGTCAGCTAAATTGTTTGACTACAATGACAGTGACATGCTGCTCTCCAATAAGCCTTTCTACATTGTCTCCCATCTGTACTGTTGCACTTGCACTTTAATTGTATCGCATCTGTATTTCGAACCCTGTTTGCACACTAAGGATATTGTACTAGCACTTTATATCCCTTGTGATTTGCATTTGCACCTTGTATCTATGGTACACGCAATTAGCCCTGATATTATCTGAGCTATACCAAAACGAATATCTAATTATTGTGCCACTAGGAATTTCCACTGTTTTTCACGAGGCACAACGTCCTCTATGACCAACCGTAGCCAGACCAATGCATCAGAAGTTACAGCTGCTCTGCAGCAGAGCGCTGTTGTCTCAAAGAACACATCCAGGAACTCTGCTGTCTGGGAGTTCTTCACAAAATGTGCAGCAGACTGCAGCGTTGCTATTTGTAAGCTATGTCTGAAGAGGATAAAGCGTGGGAAAAACATCACACACTTGGGTACCACGTGCTTGATAAGACATATGACCACCTGCCACGCATCCCGTTTGCACAAAATTTGCAAAGGTCCTCCTCCTCATCTGTCTCTACCCCCACTATATGTCCTGCTATGTCATTGCCTAAAACCTCCACTGACAGGGATTATGCTACAGTAATGGGTGTACCAGGTCCTTCCTCAGAATGTGACAGCATCCCATCATCTGAAGATTTACGCAGTCAGATTAAGTTGCCCCAGCTGCTGCAGCGTAAGAAAAAATATAGTCCCAAGCACAGCGTCTAAATGCCAGCTTAGCAAAATTACTCGCATTACAGCTGCTGCCTTTCCAGCTGGTGGACTCTGCTTCCTTCCGTGAATTTGCCGAATGTGCTGTACCACAGTGGCAGGTTCCAAAACGCCATTTCTTTTCACGGAAGGCAATTCCACAACTATACCAGCACATGGAACACAATGTTATGGAGTCATTGGGAAAGGCAGTCAGCAGCAAGGTGCACATTACTTTAGACACGTGGTCCAGCAAGTGTCACGAGGCGTGTGCGGTTCTGGTATGAGCCCAGCAGGCGGCGACACAGAGGGGAGGCCAAACAGAAATCATACAATGAAGATACTTTAATGAAACATAAATAGTCCTTAACTGCAGGTACTTGAACGAACAAAGGAAATATATAAAGTCCTGGGAGAGTTCTAGACTGGAGGGTCTGAGGTTTGTGGACTATGCAGTCCCAGACTGCAGACAGGGCCCACCAAGGAGAAGTCTGGACAGCGGTACCTTGGTCAGAGACAGAGATTAACTGATGATCCACAGGTAGAGATTGCTGAGAGTCCCTTGCACAGACAGATGTATCCAGGAATAACAGGGCAGATGGATGGACACTGGATACAGAGGATAAACTGGATAAGCTGGAGCAGGTAAGCACACCACCAAGTGATCTCAGTCAAGGATAACAATAATGCAGACCCACTGCTAGTTGGGTCTCTCTGCTATTTAAGGAGGCTTGATAGCAGATGGGCCTCAGCTGTAATTCCTAGGCTTGATAGGAAAACCCAGGTTGGATCTCCAGGAGCCTGGACATGGCACTGGGCTGAAGTAAACCCCGGATTGGAGCCCAATACAGAAGCATTCCAGGACAAAAGGCAGTCGGGACCAGGCTGAGCAATATGGGTACCCCGGGTGGACTGTGACAGCAAGCATGGATAGGGCCGTTACATTTCCTTCACGGCACACTGGGTAACTCTTCTTGCAGCTGGGAGGGATCCAGGACGGGGCTCATCCACCATGTCAGCTTGCTCATCCACCATGCCTCCAGAAAGCTGCTTGTATGAGGTCTGTTTGCTCCACCACCTCTTTCTCTTCCTCCTCCTTCAATGTTTCTGGCGAAGTGGCAGCTAAAGCAATGCGTGGCAGGGGCTACGCAATGGCTCAAGCAAAAAGATGATTTTTTTAGTCCACGACGCCCAGGGACGTCAAATGTAGGCTCCCATTGCCAGCGTCTTCAACGTATGGTGCAGGACTACCTAGGGGCAAGAGCAGACCTGGATACCTTTACAGCAGATGATCCACTGGCTTACTGGGTGTTGAGATTGGATCACTGGCCAGAATTTAGCCAATATGCTATGCAGCTACTAGGTTGCCCTTCATCCAGCATGCTTTCTGAAAGGATGTTCGGTGCCACTGGAGGTTTTATCAAAGACAAAAGAGTGCGTCTGTCCACCGACTCTGTAGACCGGCTGACATTTATAAAAATTAATCAGTCCTGGATCAGCAGCTATCAATCCCCTGATGCTGATGTAACTGAATAGATCGGGGATCTCTTCTGCATTCCCAAAACCTCCACCACTGCACTCTTCCACAACACCACAAAGGAGTTACGGTGTGAAGGCACTTGCTGCCACCAAAGGCACAATATTTGGGTGCACTGCCACTGACGCCTATACCAGATTCATATCATTTTAATATTGGACCGCAGGGTACACCACTGCACTCTTCCACAATACCACAGAGGGGTTTCCTTATGGTGTGAAGGCACTTGCTGCCACCAAAGGTAAAATATTTGGGTGTACTGCCACTGACGCCTATATTACCAGATTCATATCATTTTAATATTTGACTGCAGGGTGGCAGCATATCATTTTAATATTTGACTGCAGGGTTGGCCCTGTTCTCTTCCACAATACCAGAGAGGGGTTACTTACGGTGTGAAGGCACTTGCTGCCACCAAAGGCACAATATTTGGGTGCACTGCCACTGACGCCTATACCAGATTCATATAATTTTAATATTGGAACGCAGGGTCCACCACTGCACTCTTCCACAATACCACAGAGGGCTTACGGTGTGAAGGCATTTGCTGCCACCAAAGGCAAAATGTTTGGGTGTACTGACACGTGTACCACATTCATATCATTTTAATATTTGACCGCAGGGTCCAACCCTGCACTCTTCCACAATACCACAGAGGGGTTACCGTGTGACGACACAGTTGCCGACACTAAAGGCCCAATTTTAAAGCACCTGTTGTTACTTTCATCCAAAGCCTGCATAAGTTTCACCATAATTTAGCCAAAAAAATCATTAAACGTGTTCTGCGTGTCCTGAAACATCTCCTCTTTTCATACAGGCTGCCGCCCCAAGCAGTTGTTTATGAATAGATTAAAGGAAAATCATTTCCCGTCATTTGAAAGGTCTTTTTTTTTTTAATGTTTCTATACATCCTACAAATCCGCCACTTCATGGGCAGGTTATGGGGAACTCCTAGGCACGATATTTGAAGGAATTTTTTGTTTTTATTCTTAACCTTTATTTCATGGAAAACTCACTGTTCCTTTAAAAACTTTTTTTAAAAACTTTTTGTCCTTGTTTCCTGTCCCCCATGGCACTACCTGGACTCCCATACACCTTTTATGGCAAATATCTAGCATATATGCCCTCTTGGAGGGCACTCTAAAAATCGAAAGTTCGGGTCCCATTGACTTTCATTGAGTTCGGATCGTGTTCGAGTTCGATCTCGAACTTCTGAAATTGTTCGAGTTCGAAGTCGGACCGAACACGGGGGCGTTCGGCTCATCCCTATTGTTAGGTAGCAGCAATACATAACATCAAGTGTATCCACTTGCAATCTTATATGTGCAAATGTGCAAAACTTGCAAGCTGATGTGCAAATTTAGCAGAATATGTACAACATAAACCGGTTCATTTAAAAGTGCATCTGTGCAGTGTTTAGCAAGTGATATTCTAGTTGCACTAATTTTATTGATTCTATGGATAATGATAAACACTGTTAAAATTCACTGTGCAAAAGGCACAAAACACATGAGATTGTACACATAAATTAGTAGTTAAAATCAGTCAATTTATAACATAAAAAGTGCATAAGTGCAGAGCTTCAATGCGGATTGTGTAATTCAATAAAATGAGCAGAATACAGCAGCTGGTAATGCTCACAAGTAGGAATGAGCTGTTCGGTTCGATATGTTCGGAGTTCGATTCGAACATCGCCCGTTCGGATGTTCGCGAACTCCGAACATTTCCACGTGTTCGCTGCATGTTTGCCCACAATGCACCACAATGGACCACAATGCACTTTTCCACTGGCCTGAAGGTTGCAATTGGCTACAGCCTGCACCTGACCACAGTTTAGGTGCAAGACAGGTGCAATACTATGCCAATCACGGCTCAGAGTCCTGATTGGGCAAATTTCGCCCAATCATGGGCTCACAGAGCTACAGTAAGTCCCGCAGCACACTATATAAGGCTTCACACAGCCTTCAGCACGTGTTTTTTGAAAGGAGATTGTTGTGTTAGTGTGTGTTCTCACTGCCACCAGCTATTGGGGGGTGTCTCACTTCTACAAAATATCTGGGAATTGTTATAATCTGTGTGTTCTCACTGCCAGGAGTAATTGTGGGGGGTCTCACTTCTAGAAGATATCTGGGAATTGTGGTAATCTGGGTGTTCTCACTGCCAGCAACTATTGTGGGGGTCTCATTTCTACAAAATATCTGGGAATTGTTGTAATCTTTGTGTTCTCACTGCCAGCAGCTATTGTGGGGGTCTCACTTCTACAAGATATCTGGGAATTGTTGTAATCTGTGTCTTGTCACTGCCACCCATCAGGGGGTCTCACTGATTTATAGGAGGTTTCTGGGAATTGTAATCTGTGTCTTGTCACTGCCACCCATCAGGGGGGCTCACTGATTTATAGGAGGTTCCTGGGAATTGTAATTTGTGTCCTGTCACTGCCACCCATCAGGGGGTCTCACAGATTTATAGGAGGTTTCTGGGAATATTAATCGGTGTCTTGTCACTGGCTGCCAGCTATCAGGGTGTCTCACTAAGTTATACCAAAGTTCTGGAAATTTTCAATCTTTATACCAGAGTTGAATCAGAGTTCTGCATATCTCCAATTTTTATAACATAGTGGAATCAGAGTTCTGTATATCTTTAATCTATATATCACTCACCATGTCAGAAAGACCAAAAAGGACAGGCAGACGCTCCCAGACATAGATAAGAGGGCAAGCAGCCTCTGTGTCGGGAGGCTGTGCCTCTGGTCGTCGTGGACGTGGTGCATCCTCTGCAGGGGCACGCTTGTCCTTTCTAACTGGTGCTGGCCGTCTTAAGCAGCAGCAACATACAGAGGATTTGGTGGATTGGCTAACCAGGCCATCCAAATCCTCCGAGTCCTCTGCCAGCCAGGCTTGTAGTGGTTTACAGTCTACCTCAGCTGCCAAAGCATCTAATGCAGCCTCTGTGTCTACAGCTACTCCTACCGTAGCCTCACTATCACTATCTATAAGAATATAGATATATATCTTATCTATATATATACAGTGGCAAGAAAAAATATGTGAACCCTTTGGGATTACATGGAGTTTTGCATGAATTGGTCATAAAATGTGCTCTGATCTTCCTCTAAGTCACAACAATTTGAAAAACACAGTCTGCTTAAAATAATACAACACAAACATTATATGTTTTCATGTGTTTATTGAACATAACATGTAAATATTCACAGTGCAGGGTGGAAAAAGTATGTGAACCTTTGTACTTAATAACTGGTTGACCCTCCTTTGGCAGCAATAACCTCAACCAAATGTTTCCTGTAGTTGCAGATCAGGCATGCACAACGATCTGGAGTAATTTATACGATGGATATATTGCATCGTCCGTACAGTTCCTTTTAATTCAAAGGAATTGACCTTTGGGAACACCGTCTAACCATTGCCATTCGTTTAATAACCAAACTATCATCCATGGCCAGTTCCCTCAAGTTGTCCTTTTCCAGTTTCATTAGATTGAGTTTGTTGTTAGGTTTTCACTTTTCTATGTCTGTACCATATTCTCAAAAGTGATTAAACAGAGTGTTCTTTTGAATTTCTGTAAATCTACATAGAGGCTTAATTTATCTATATTATTTGAAGGGGCAAATTTAAGGCCCTTATTAAGGACATTAATATGTAGTTCTTCCAATATTTTCTTACTGAGATTGAAGACCCCTGGTGGATTTAATGTCTTTCTCTTTTTCGTCTTTCTGAATAGTATTCTTCCTCCTCCTTTTCCTCTCTTTCTAATGCCCTTCTTTTTCTTGGAGAGGCATAATACTGCTCTTCTTGATCTTTTACTCTTCCTCTTGGGCTCCCTGGTTTTTGGTACATTCTTCTTTCCGGTTGATATGGGTTTTCGTTTTTCCATTTTGCCTTTTCCTCTAAAAAAACCTCATTAGAATTTTGTTCATCCAGACTTTCGAATCTGTTGTTAGTAGATATTCTGTATTCAGGTCTTCTTTCACGTCTCTGAGGCACTCTATTTTCTGTATTAGGTTGTAGCCAGTGATTGGTTTGGTTGTGTGTAGGATCCGTTTCCTCAATATGGTTATTGTTGGATCTTTGAGCGTCATTCGTTGGTGTTTCCCCTAAACCAATTTGGGAATTATTGCTTGGTTCCCGCATGTTGTCACCTTGTGGTCTTTGTCCAGGTCCCATCTACCCAGCTGATATGGCGACATTCTTAGTAATGAACTGGAACATTGGGTCTGTATGGACGTCTATACAAAGTATAGAAATATCTTCTTCTGCCCTGATATCGTCTATTCTGCCAAGGATGTGGGCGCTGGTTATATGTTCTTCCTTCTCCATTATTCAAATACCTCTTATTACCAGGTCTTTGTTAAGTGAAGGAGTTGGTACGCGTCTTCTCTGTTTGGGTTGGATTTGTGCGTAATTTCCACACATCCCCCTTTTCATAATCATCCTTGTCACTGGCGTATCTGTTCTTCTTTCGATTCACTATGTCAGCTTCTAGTTTTTCCAGTTTCTCCTCCATTAATTCTACCACTTTCTTGATTTTTTCAGGATCGAGTTAACCTTCTAGTTCCATCTGTTTTTCTTTTATTTCATTATTAAGCTCTGCAATGATTTATTTTTGCCTCTCTATAACTGTTTCCATAATACTAAAAGAAAAGCTGTCCATTTTTTCTCCCATCTTTCTAGTAAAATGGTGTCATTACGATCGAACGTAGGGTTTTTATAAAATCTTAAACCCCTGGGAGTAATCTTTTCTTTTAAATAATGCTCTTGCATTGAGACATCAAGTTTATTCCTCAGCTCTTTGGTGAGCATATTTTCAAACTGGTTGATGCTTTTATTTGTATCTTCTGAAACCGTAGTTTCAACATAAATAAAAGCATGGTTCATAAGCATTGATGGAGGCTCGGGCTTGGACATCTCTCCACCACCAATGAAGGCCTGGAATAACTAAGGTGGAGGGCCTTTGAGTTAGCCCGACGCAAGCTGGCCTCAGGGGTAAATTAGGAGAAGACGAGTAGATGGGGCCAGATGGTGGCATATAAGGCACACACGCAGTAGCTCTGCTCACCCTTTTCCTGAGGTAAACTGGAGCGCAGCATCAGAGCAGCACCTACAAAGTGGCGTATTTTGAGATGACAGAGGGAGTGGAGTTGGAGTCTTGAATCCTTTAGAAACCGTGTCAAAACCTTGGGAAAATGTTGTGGTACTTGGAAAATTTAGCAAGTTAATAAACCCTAACTGTTTAAATAATTTTCCAACGTTGGGTACCTTCCCATAATTATCAACCCATGAAGGTTGGTTCTGGAATTATTTACAGCATCTGAGAAATCTATACTGGTATGAAAATAATTACTTGAATAAAGCAAACAGATTTATGGATTTTGCATGGCAATCAATTTCATACATTATAACAATAAGTTGATGGGGAGCGCTCACTAAATTGTGCCTTTTTGCTATGGATGTATTGTAGAAACTTCTCCCTTTCTCTTCACTGTCCTATAATCCCCAACCCACGAAGGTTGGTTTCTGACTTTAGAAATAGAGAGCAGTCTTTTGAGAATAATTTGGAGTTTCATGAAACCAAGTAAGGCAAATTGGCAAAACTATACTAAATTATACCCTATCTGCAAGCTCCTTGGCTGGAACGAAGCGGACAGATTTAGGGGAACTCCTGCTCGACTCGAATTATTCATTTATTACAACAAACTGAGGGAGAACGTTTTCCACATTTAGCTTCCACGTTGTTGAAATTGAGATAAACAATACAATTTTTTTTTTCTCTATCTGCAAATCTACATCAATTAACCCATGTAGGTTGTTTCTTGAATCCTTTAGAAACCGTGTCAAAACCTTGGGAAAATATTGCGGTACTTAGAGAATTTGGCAAGTTAATATACCCTAACTGTTTAATAATTTTTCAACATTCTGTACCTTCCTAGAATTATCAACCTATGAAGGTTGACTCTGGAATTATTTAGAAACGGAGATAAATCTTGGGAAGAACATTGTTAAAATTTAGCAAAGGAAATTAGCATACCTCTATTATTCAATTGTGTGTGTTTTTAAGGGTGTTCACCGTTAGGAGGTAATTCTCCTTCATTTCAAATTGATTTCGTTTTAGAATGCAGACTTAATAAAAGTTAAATTTTAAGAATTTGTGATAATTGTAACCACGATTGTCAATTGGAAATTTATGTAATTTAGGGTTACCCCCAGCAAACAAGACAATGTGGTCTCTACTTTAGAAACCTTGGAATTCATTTTTTAATCTACCATAATTTTCGCCATCAGGCGACCATATATAAGAACTTATTACAACATAAATAAAAGCATGGTTCATAAGCATTGATGGAGGCTGGGGCTTGGACATCTCTCCACCACCAATGAAGGCCTGGAATAACTAAGGTGGAGGGCCTTTGAGTTACCCCTGAGGCCAGCTTGCATCGGGCTAAGTGAAGGCAGGACTTTAGGAGTGAGAAGACGAGTAGATGGGGCCAGATGGTGGCATATAAGGCACACACGCAGTCACCCTTTTCCTGAGGTAAACTGGAGTGCAGCATCAGAGCAGCACCTACAAAGTGGCGTATTTTGAAATGACAGAGAGAGTGGAGTTGGAGCAGCTTATCATGGAGGTCAGGACGGCAGAAAGTTCCCAGAGTGTGTCTTGGGTACGAACGAGAGTGGAGGTGGCGTTGGAATCAGGAGTTTGGCGGCCCTCGAGAAACACCTGACTACTGGACTGTCTTAGCCCAGAGGCTGATTCAGGGTGTGTGCCTGGTGGAAAGAGGGCTGAGTCGGTGAGGGGCAGAGGGCGATCGTCCAGCTAGGAGGAAGCTGGGTCTGAGGCAGTTCGGCCTAGCGTGAGCTCGTGCCCTGTCAGGATGAGATCAGGTAGGACCTCAAGGCCTGTTAGTTCTGTTACAACAGAGGCCTTCTTTACACCTCTGGGAGAGGGCTCGGAGGTGGCAGGCGGGAGAGGTAGAGAGGGTTTTTTTATGCCCATGTACTCCGTCTTGTTTTCTTCAGGGGGAGAGGATCATCAGGCAATCATCAGGGGTTCAGATGTAGTCAGGAAGTTAGGGTGGATGATTTAGTGCTACTGCAGAACCTTTTGAGGGCTGAGATAACACGGGGGACTCTGAGGACAGGGCTAATATTCTTGAGCCTTGTGACAAAAATATATACAAATATATCTGCACCGATGCAAGGACATTTTTCTGGTATGTGGAGTGCGGGGTTGTCTGGACTATATATATATTGTGACAGAGTGCATGGGTTGGGTAACAAGATGTCTGGGAGAGTAATTGAGGGAAGGTATTTAGGGCCCAGACTCCTGCATAGCCTCTATCCTCTCACATACTTTGCCAATTAACCAATTAAGCCACAGGTAAATTCCCAGACTGCTGATTGTGTTTTCATCAGACTGCTCAGAGCAGGGCGGAGAGCAGTAACACTTCTAAAGAGATGCTGTGTTTCTTTTCTTTTCTTTATTAGATTATGGTTTCTAGATAGTTAGGAATGCTGGGTGTATAGTTAGAACTCTCATTTGAGGTAGGTTTTCTTTTGTAGTTTTCTTTTCTGAATCACCTGCAATAGTGATTCCAAAGACAAGTATGGTGTTGTTTCTTCCCTAGAAGACTGTGTTGTTTGGTTGAAACCAAGGATCCCGAGCGGTTGCTATACTATATTTGGTGGAGAATGCGGGCACAACACTGAAAGGTCTGTGGGTTTAAAAGTTTTTCTCTGGAAACTGCTGATAAAAGACTTTACTGTGAAGTTGTTTGCATGAAAGATGAAGGATCTGGTGAAGGCCTTGGTGCAGGATACTGCAGTCCAACAGGAGACTAACCGCTTGCTGGCTGCCCAAGTTGGCAGTATACTGGAGGCTCAGCGGGAAGACAGAGCTGCACTAACAAATGTCCTGCAACATGTACTGTCGCCTTCTACTGTTACCCAAACAAGCAGTAATGGACAACGTATTAAAATAAATGACTTTGGGCTAAATTACAATCTTCGCGCAAACGTTTACACCAGTGCAAAAAAACATTAATGCGAGGGGTAAAACCATATGCACCGAATCCTGTTTGAAATAGTCAGCGCAACAAACGCGCGCAATCGTCTACCGCTGGTGAACCTGTGCGAGCCCTGCACGAGCTTACTGTATGTCATGCGTCCTATACTTAACATTGTGAGCGCAAATGCGAATGTGTGCTGGTATGAGGATGGTATTACAATCTATTTGCGTTAATTACTGCATAGCCTTTGCGCACATAATTTTAGCAACTCCTAAAAGCTGGTGTTAATGGCAAGTCTGAATAACCTGGCCAAACCCAAATACATCAGCCCATAAAAAAAATGCAGCAAAGTATAATTACACATTCTACTCATACCAAACCAATAAAATGGAGAAGTTGTGTGTGCGTGTATTATTGCTGCAGCATATATGCTCAGATTAACTTTGGCAGGCACAAAAACTTAACGTGAGATAATTGTGGTTCTTAATTCTGATTGGCTGAATCGCGAGAAAAAAACAGTGTGCACACTGAATTTTGCACGCAACGGTACTGCACGAGCAGTTAGGCACGTCCTGTTTGCACGCGTTACCGATTGCCGGATAAAAGGACGCGTGAGGATTGTAATTCCAGTGGTGATTTGCGCGCGCAAAAGTTTAACGCTTGGCGCAAAAAAAATCACACTTTGCGCAAGGGATTTTGCACGAAGATTGTAATATAGCCCTTTATGAATAAGATGACAGAGTCAGATGATGTGGGGACATGCCTCACCTCCTTTGAAAGGGTTGCTTCTAGAGAGATGTGGTCAGAGGACCAATGAGCAGGACTACTAGCCCCATGTCTGTGTGGATAAGCCAAGAAGGCCTATGAGGATCTGTTTCACAGCCAGGATTATAACCGACTGAAGAATGAAATTCTAACTCGTCTTGGGGATACCCCAGCAATTCAGGCCCAAAGGTTCAATAAATGGACTTATGAGGGGAGTAATGCTCCGTGAATGCAGATGTATGACTTGCTGAGACTGGCTCAGAAATGGTTACAGCCTAAGCATAAAACAGCTACTAGAGTCATGGAGATTATAGTAATGGATCGCTACCTCAGGAGTCTGCCATCAGGACTTCAGCAGTGGGTCAGTCAAGCAGACCCTAAAGAACCTGAGCAAATCATGTGTTTGGTTGAAAGATACTTGACTGCTAAAGACTTGCACAGCACTGATACTCAACCTAATTCAAGGCAACCTAACAGGAGAAATGAAAGAATTGGACCAGCAGGAGGACGGAGTCCTGTGCAGAGGTTGGAGCATGATGAGAGATGGTTTCCCAGATTTTCTATTATTTAAAAGTTTTATTTTGTAACCAGGTCAACAGAATGATATACATAAAGTGGCCATGTAGGTCCATAACAAGACTTCAGTATAGGCACGTCTGAAAGAAACATAGGTAGTAATCAATATGAGGTCATCCGTACAACTACTGCAAGAGCAGGAAAAAAGAGGGGAGGAGGGGGCGCGGACTGTACCAACCAAATGACAGCTAAAGTGCTCGGGGATGAGGAAAAGGGGAAAGAGAAGGAAAAAAGGGGAGAGAGAGAGAAAAAGGAAAAAAAAGAGGGGGGATTGAGTCACAAAATAAAAATTGTTGGGGAGGAGGGAATGGCAACGGCCAGTATCGTGACTTTCCCGGCTCACTTCCGAGGGAGGCCGTGGAAGGGTAGTGTCACAAGGCCCAGGAACCCGAGGGCCAAGTATGGCAACCAGAGCCATGGTAGGTACCACAGTCGTGCACCTTGGGGCTTCCCGACACGTGCCAAAAAAAATAAACGGGTGGGGCGAGAAGAAGAAAGAAAAGAAACACCATCACTGACTTGAAAAATAAGTCCACGTGGAGGGAATAGGGAAGGTCAAAACCAATATACTCATCAAGGGGTTGGGGGAATCATCTGTAGGAGGGGGGGAAAGGAAGGGGGACGATTAATCTCAGTGAGAAAAAGGCGATTCTATATCAGAAAAGAAAAAGGGAAAAGCCCAAAAAAATCGCAGAGTCCAGGAATCAAGAGCCAGGCCGAAGTGTAGGGAAGGTCATCCGGCAGGAATGCGCCTCAGTCTCTGTCTCATCTAGAGGGATCGACGTGAAAGCCTATACCAGGGAATAGAGCCCAAACCTCCTCCGAGGGCCACAACGTGAGGGACATTTCCATGTGTAATCACCAGAGATCCTGCCGCTCCCCAGCGATAGCGATCCTCTTCGGATCGCAGTCGTGCCGTCACCTCTAGAAATTTTCACCGGGCCACAATCGTCAGGAAGGGCAGATGAGTGAAGAGCGATAGGCGAGCAGACTCAAATATAAAGGCGGATCGGGCCAGGTAAGGCCATCAGGTGCAGTTTAACAGAAATGTCTAGAGCGACCGCGATCACGTCTCTTGGTGCCTCCGCAGGGGCTGTCGCCGCTTTGCATATACGAATCACTGATCCAAAAATTTCCGACGGGCCACTCGGTTGACATAGTCCAGAAGAGAGGCGGAGGGCACCATCTCCGGTATCCCCCGAAAACATACATTGCGCCACCTATGTCGGGCTTCTACCAACTCCAGAGCCCTGGAGAGGTGGTCCACCTAAGTCTGTAGGGAGTCCACACGAGTCACCAGGCTGGTCTGTGATGATTCCGCCTTCTCAACTCGATGTTGCACTGACTCCAAGGTGGTCCGCAGTGTCGTGACTTCACCCAGCACCTCATGTAGATCTGCTTTCCATATAACTCGCATTTCATCCAATATGTTGCGGATATCGCCCTTCGTAGAGGGCCGAGACTCCTGTGAGGCAGCAACCCGAACAGGCAACACGGTCGCGAGGCCAGACTCGGAGTCAGATCCAGCGTCCAGACCTACCACCAATTGCGGGCAGTCTCGTGGTGCAATCCCAGTATCCGCCACCTCCACAAGGGCATCTCCAAGTGAGAAACAGGACCCCGTCATCTCATGTTCGGCACGGGGGAGAGGTTGGGGCTCCATCTCCAACAGGCCGCAATCCGGTCTCAAGGAGGAGTCATCACCTCGACTCCTCAGACCCCCACACATTGATTCCCTAATGTCTGTCTGGAGGGGGCCCTCTGCCTTACCGGGCGTCTTGCCGCTCCTCTTCCCCATCGTGCCTCCCTGTCACTGGGAAGCCGTTCAGGACTGAAGATGGCCGCCGTCTCCTAGGCCGCAGTCAGCGTCAGTGACACACGCAGCGTGTCTAGGGGTCAGAGAAGGGGCGCGTAAAGTCAGGTACACCACCCCAAAGCGCCAGCAATTCCAGGGCCCCAGGGGTCTGAAACTGGGGGGAGATCACTGCAAGAATAACCAGGTTAATTATAAGTAGCGAGGAGCACTTCCAAGACACGTCTTCCTCCGTCGAGAGTCAGCTCCGCCCCCTGCTTCCCAGATTTTCACCCCAGAGTCCAGGACAAAATGAAAGACAAGTAAGGTGCTTTAAGTGTCAGGAACGTGGACATTTTGCACGTAACTGTCCCCAGTTTAAAGAACCCATGGGGTGCAGTATGGAAACCAGGGACAGGCAAAATACGGTATTGACCTGCACCCAGCTGTCTGGAGTGACTATGTTTAACAATTATTTAAGGGCTGTGCTGGTTGAGGGTACAGAGGTACATGCTCTCATTGACTCTGGAAGCAAGGTTACTTTGGTAAAAAAGTGATTTGCTTACACCTGACATTTTAGATACAATGCAATTGATATTATGTGTACATGGTGACACTCACCCATACCCCACAGCTGAAGTTGACATTTCTATCACTGATATTGGAACGGTTAAATGTCGGGTGGGTGCAGTACCTGTTTTACCACATGATACGGTGATAGGCAGAGACTTTCCTTATTTTTTCCAGGTATGGAACAGATCATTGAAAGGTCAGGAGGTACTGGATGGCAATAACATTTTTCCTTTTTCTGATGTTGATTTGGAGACTGATCGTGAAAAAGAGTTACCGTTCGTTTGTATAGGTAATGAGGCGTAACCCTCTGTAAACAATGATGCTCCTGTAGGAGATGTACAGTTTCAGGATCTAGAGATTAGACCTGGTAACTTCCATACTGCCCAGTGAGAAGACTGTCACGTTTGCTTTCCCGCTCACCCTTGACAACCGTGGCGAGGATCCTCTTGGACAGACTTCTAACCCTCCGATCCTTTAAATGGTCGGGACCGCTAACCCTATCACTCCCAGTCAGGGAGAACAGGCATACCAGCAACAAAGAATATAACCCAGTAACAGCAGGTTTCACGACAAAGTGAGTACTGGGGCTCAAAGGGTTAATCTTGCCAACATCTGGAGAGCAACCTGAGTAAGGCTTTTTAGGTATATTAATACACCAGGGAACAGAATTAGCATGGTCAAATACACAGTCCGGATTGGCAACAGGCAGGGTTTTCATACACTTCGGTTTGGCAACAGGGCAGATCGATGAAGTCAGAGTCAGCGCTATGCAAGACAGACATATTCCCTGAATCAGCGTGGTACAATTTCAAAATACACTCTGAATCTGCTTTGGGCACAATCAGTGGCGTCACTAGGGTTGGTGTCACCCGGTGCGGTAACTTATGGTGTCACCCCCCCCCCGAGTTTTACAGATTTTTATTAACTACTCTTACTCATAAATCGGTACTCCCATATAACACTGAATGCTCATACACACAGCGCACATTACTGTGAGGTTTATTGCTGTGGAGCTCTCTCCTATGCTCACACACAAATTTTGGCGAACTGCCAGCAAGTGCGGTGCCTGTTCGAAGGCAGTGAAAATGAAGGCACACATGGATATAGAAACATAGAAAAATGTCGGCAGATAAGAACCTTTCGGCCCATCTAGTCTGCCCAATTACATGGATACTTTACCTGGATTTATCTTTTGTTTAGGATAGCCTTATGCCTATCCCATGCCTGCTTAAATTCAATTACTGTTTTGGCCTCTACCACTTCAACTGGAAGACTGTTCCATGTATCCACCACCCTCTCAGTAAGATAATGCTTTCTGATGTTACTTTTAAACCTTTGCCCCTCTAATCTAAGACTATGTCCTCTTGTTTTGCTACTTTGTTTCCTTTTAAATATACTCCCTTCCTCTACCTTGTGGATTCCCTTTACGTATATACGATATATATTGCCCCAGCTCACAAATGGATATATAGTGCCCCAGCTCACACATGGATATATTGCCCCAGACCAGCTCACACATGGATATATGCCCCCAGACCAGCTCACACATGGATATATGCCCCCAGACCAGCTCACACATGGATAGATTTATTTTATTTATTTATTTATAAAGGATTTTACCAGGAAGGATACATTGAGATTTCTCTCGTTTTCAAGTATGCCCTGGGTTCAAGAACATTGAAGTGTTACAGTTACAGAAATACAAAGTAATACAATGCAAGATATTAAAAAAACAACACAAATATACAGATTAACAGAAAATAAATATGTAGGAAATAGTCATTATGTTACATGTTTACAGGTGCATTCTGTATTGAGGTATGTTAGTAAGGAGCTCTTGAGTGACTTAAGACTGGGGGAAGATTTGATGGTGTCTGGGAGGTTATTCCATAATTGTGGTGCTCTGTAGGAAAATGAGGACCGAGCCACTGTCTTTTTGTATTGTGGTATTGCGAGTAAGGTGCTGGTCCTGGATCGGAGGTTATAGGATGAGGGAGCTGCTGATATATTGCCCCCAGACCAGCTCACACATGGATATACTGCCCCCAGACCAGCTCACACATGGATATATTGCCCCCAGACCAGCTAACACACAGGGGCGGATCCAGACACAGGTTTCGGGGGCACACTACCAGTTTTGGCTAAGAGCTGGTGTTATGTTTGCAGTGAGAGGCAGAGTCGTGCATAATAGCAGGCTGTGTTCGTCACACTCACTCTCCCCAGCGCATTGCACAGGATATGTGTGGCCCCAACCATGCCAAGAAAGAAATGGCACTGACCTGCAGGACTTAAACGACGTGCTGAGTACATCCTCTGAACACAAACATAAATCCAGAGGATGCACCCAGCACGTCGTCAGCAGCAAAGAGTTTGAAGGGATAAAAGGGGGTAAAATTTGAGTAGATTGCCCATTTAACCTCTTGCTGCCCGCACCAATATTTAATCTCCTACATGTACCTCACAATGCTTTCATTTATATTTTTTGGAGTACAGGCAGCAGATAATGTGCAGAGCTCCACAACAGTAAAACTCACAGTAATGTGCGGTGTGAATGAGCGTATCACAGAGCTCCACAGCAATTAAGCTCACAGTAATGTGCAGTGTGTATGAACGTATCACAGAGCTCCACAGCAATTAAGCTCACAGTAATGTGCAGTGTGTATGAACGTATCACAGAGCTCCACAACAATTAAGCTCACAGTAATGTGTAGTGTGTATGAACGTATCACAGAGCTCCACAGCAATAAAATTGTAGATGCCGGCTGGTCTCATTAAAAAGTACAGCGGCTGTTTTATTGGGCTGAAGACCGGCCCGGGGCATTTGCCTCCATGTCACCTGGCCCAGTCCGCCCCTGCCTCAGATATATGTATACCCAGATACAGACGCACCGATATACAGTATGTATACATGCCCAGACACAGACCCCCAGATTCATGTATACCCAGACATCAGAAACCCAGATACATGTATACTTACCCAGACATCAGAACCCAGTGTGAGCAGAGCGAGGTGGTGCTGGTGGTAACACTGGCAGCCGCATGAGGAAATATGGACTGATATTACCTGAACAGTAGTTCCATGCTCGTTTCACCCAGACACACGGGCTGCACAGCAGTGCCAGATCATCCTGTGAGCAGAATATTTTTAATAATGGATTGGATTTTTTAAAATATAAAATTTTAATAATTTTTTTCTGGCTGCCACTTTACAAAGCAGCTCTCCAGGTTGCCACAATGGCCACTACAGGCCTTTTTGCTGCCCCCCCACCGGGGACTACGAGCCTATAGGGCTTTTTGCCATCCCCCAGCCCACATGTTAGAAGCAGAGCACCCATACTCCTGGTGTTCTATCATTTTCAGTTTGCCAGGGGATCCAGGAAAATGATAGTAAACCAGCAGCAGAGCGTGACACAAAGAGCATAAGGAGATCATCTCACCTTCCCCGGGCTCCTTGCAATTCACTGTGTCTTCCAGGGCTCCTGCGTCACATGACACAGACCACCCGGAAGCTGCTTCCTGCGTGCAGCCAGTGGAGAGAGACGGAGAGACGCGATGGGGAAATTCCTCCTCCAAGTTCATTCCGACAAAAAAATGGGACTGTCTTTAATGGGACTGCAGGTTTGCAGCTCAGACTTTCACGCTGCTTTGGTGTCACCCTAAGGGCGGGTGTCACCTGGTGCGGGCCACACCCCCCGCCCACACCTAGCGACGCTAGTGGGCACAATACACATACAAACGTAGTCAGAAAGAGAATAGTCAAGAAAGCAGTCCGGGTCAGCAACAATCAGGGTCCTCATACAATCGAATCGGCAACAGAGCAAATTAATAAGTGAAACAGCGAAGTGAATACACCAGGCGATGCGGGAACTAACTCCATGTCATGGCGACGAACTGTCTCGCGCGCCCTGCATTTTAAGACCGGCAGCTCCACGTCATCACGCTGCGTCTCGCCCCTCCAGGCGCACGAACAGCCGGAACTTCTGGCACCCGGCCAGCTAGCGATGCCACCGAGTGTCCAGACCCCCCCCCCTGAAGGTCCGCAGGTGCCGAGGATGTGACAAAGAACCTAGTTTAACAGCTGCAGGAGAAAATGTACTGATGATAGAAGACACTATCACAGATCCTAATAACCCTTTATGTTTTCCATATTTCAAAACTAAGCATAAATTGCTTTATAGGGTGGAAAATAAGGTGATGGAAGAGGTGGAGCAGTTGTTGGTTCCCAAACCCTACAGAAATATAGTCCTTAAGCTCGTTCATAATCATATGTTGGGGGGCAGTTTGGGATTGAGAAAATCAGAGAGAGGGTACTGGCAAGGTATTATTGGCCAGGTATTTTTGCAGAAATAGAGAGATTCTGTAAATCATGTCAGAATGTCAGCAGAAAGCACCATGTAAAGGTTTTCGCAACCCACTAATTCCGTTACTCATTATAGAAATTCCTTTTGAACAAATTGCGATTGATTTAGTAGGGCCATTACCTAAATCCGCTAGGGGGCACCAATATATCTTAGTTATCCTATTATACCACCCAGTACCCTGAAGCAATACCGTTAAGTAACTCCTCATCCAAAAATATCGCTAAAGAGTTAATGATGATGTATAGCAGGGTGGGTTTAACGGGCACTGCAGCGCTCACACAGGAGTAGCGAGGTTGAGATCTTTTTGGACAGAATTATCTGCTCGATGGTATCAAAATAAACAGTACTTTCAGACTTCTACCCCAATGCCAGGGAGTATGACAGGTCAACTGAACTGCTACTAAGCTCCAAAGGTTTCGAGACCAACGGACAACTTAGAGCACACAACAATACAGCGGATTGCAAGACTTGAGCGTCAGTACTGAGGTATTTGGTATGACAGGCAATGAATTGTTCAGCAAAAGGGAGAAAGAAAGAACAGCGCTCCTCTGTGAAGTAAACTGCTAAGCCTACAGTGATACTACCAAGGTATATAAAATAAATAAAAATCTCCTAAAACTCCATACCTCCTGGAGGATAATCGTCTCCTTTGAGTACCTTTTACCCAGGTTTTGGATGTGAAGTTGACAATCTTATCCTCAAAAAGGAAATAAAAATCACAGGAAGAAAGCACTAGTGCAGATCAATCAGTAACCAAAGTATTGAAAAGGTTAATGGGGATTAAAGATACAGTACACTCACAATCTTTGAGAGCTATCTAGCTCTATTCTTATAGCCGTACGGACTGTTAGGGGCCAATCCGTCAGCCAGGCTTTTTCTTTCAGAGCCAATTTCTTTTGTGTCTCAAAGAAAAGGAGAAACTCTCATGGCAAAGCAACGTATTTCTTATAAACAAGGAAATTTTCACCTTGTGGTATCTTACTCACCCTCTAGTGAGCTAATACCAAACTCTAGGGATCCAACGTTCAGAAATTGTTAGGCACAATTTCGAAAAAGCCTCTTTCGGGGTGAATAATTTGCAGATTCGCAGGGTATAGGAAAAAGGGTTTAATCATAAAAACCATAAAATTAACTAAAAGCACAGGCCAGACGCGTTTTGCGCAAAGCGCTTCCTCAGTTGCAAATAGCAAAAGAAAATTACATATTCCCATGCACAATCCATGTATATATATGTCTTCTGTAATAGTCCGTCATTAATCCGCCATTCCACACTTCCGGTTTCGGCGTGTCCAGACACAGTACGTCAGCACGGCTCCACTTCCGGGTCAGCTCTCCGAGCAACGGAGCCTATTCACTTCAGGGTCTTTTGCACATGCGTGTAGACACCTCCTCAGTTTCAGTTTCATTTTTCTCCGGTAATGGCTCGCCTGAGCATACGCATAGATGGACATCACTGTTCTTTCATTTAGAAAGTCCCAGATTGGAAAATCGACTCGAAAACAAGACAAAAGAAAATAAGTTTTTTTTTTTTTTTTTCTGTTGTGCTTTTTGGTTGTTTTTTTTCCCTGGGTGGCTGGTGACTTGTTAATTGGGGGCGTGTAGCCTGTCAGGTGATTTCACTTGTATGGCTACATAATCTCAATGGCAACTCACTGAGCTTGCTTACAGGGGCTTGAGGTGGTCTACTTTTAAGTGGGCTATTTTCAAGTGGAGTTAAAAAACAGGAATTCTACCTGTACTGGTCTGGTTTGTATCTTTTAGAGGGAGAGAAACCTCTGGTTTATTTGTCAATTTAATTTTCTCTTTTTGGTTTTTTTTTTCTGCTGTTTTTTTTTTTTTCTGTTGTGCTTTTTGGTTGTTTTTTTTCCCTGGGTGGCTGGTGACTTGTTAATTGGGGGCGTGTAGCCTGTCAGGTGATTTCACTTGTATGGCTACATAATCTCAATGGCAACTCACTGAGCTTGCTCACAAGGGTTTTGAGGTGGTCTACTTTTAAGTGGGCTATTTTCAAGTTGAGTTAAAAACAGGAGTTTAAAAACAGGTATCAATTGTTGTTTATATATTTGTTGTCTTGTTTTGGGTATGAGTGTTAGCAAGCTTGAAGGTTTGACCCAGTGCACATCCTGCTGCATGTATGCATGTCTGGAGGAATCCTTCCAGGTCCATATCTCTGTAGCAAGTGTGAACGTGTAGCTCTTCTGGAAGCTCGTATTGGAGATCTGGAAGGGCAAATCGTAACGCTGAGGCAGATTGACAATCTTGAAAGGAGCCTGCTTCTCACGGAGCAAAGTATAGTTGAGGAATCTAGGGGTGTGGGAGGAGTGGAGTTAACCGGGGAACAGGTTGGTAGCTGGGTGTCAGTGACACGTGGTAGCAGGGGGGGAGGGAAGAGGAAAAGGTTGGCTAGTCCTGATCATGCGCACACCAACAGATTTGCCCCCTTGAGCG
Organism: Leptobrachium leishanense; assembly: GCA_009667805.1. NCBI lineage: Eukaryota > Metazoa > Chordata > Amphibia > Anura > Megophryidae > Leptobrachium > Leptobrachium leishanense. The sequence goes on along the minus strand of CM019072.1, from coordinate 88,476,751 downwards.
AAGATGTTGGGTGCAGCAGCTCAGGTGTAGCAGTACTGGAGGCTGCTCCCTCTAACAGCCGGGGGATCAGCCCACCAAGTAAGGGAGGGATAAAGAGGGCAAGTAAGCCTAGACAGGTTGTGGTGGTAGGGGACAGCATACTTTTGCTGGTAGGCATTATCACCCATCATCCACAGACACCCACAGCTCAACTGAACCCCTGCATACTTTTGCTGGTAGGCATTATCACCCAGTATTCGCAGGCACCCACATTATAACGTTTCCTTGGGGGGTTTTTTCTGGTTTTTCTTTTTTTTTTTTTCTGTTTTTTATTGATTTTTGTTTTCTCCACCATTTGCTTTGCTAATTAGCATGTGAATCTCCTGCCCTATTGACACAGCCCATCTAGCTCAGCTGTTGACTTTTTAACTGCCTGATTGCAATCAGTCTGTCCTATATAACAACTATCCCAGGCTCATTTGAGCCAGGCTCTTGTGACATTCACAAGTGACAGTCTTAAGTGGACGCTTAGAGTTGATTCCTGGAGTTGCGGGACTGGAGAAAGGAACTGCAAGGCCCAATTTTACTCTGGGTAAACGCAAGTCTATATCATGCTTTCTCTCACGCTTCTATACTCTTACTTCTACCTTTCTCCTTAAATGGAACTCCTGCCCCTCTACCACCGACCCCTACACTATCTGCATCTCTCCCTCCCTCCTCTCGTCCCACATGATGGCCTCGCATGAGCTCCTTTGTTTCCTCAGAACATGGTCTCCCTCTAACTCTCGTGCTGCCTCCCACTCCCACAAAATCCCATTCCCACCTTCTCTTTCTCACCCTCCTGCTGTTACTCTATTCAGGTGACATATCTCCTAACCCTGGCCCCACAACACATCCAATACTTCACTCTCATCCTATCTCCATCGCACATAAATCACCTCCCTGCAAGCCCAGCAACCTCATTCCCATCATCCCTCAGCGCCTGTCCTCTTTCTCCTGCGCACTCTGGAACGCTCGCTCTGTGTGCAACAAACTCACAGCCGTCCATGACCTCTTCCTTTCAAACTCCTTCAACCTCCTAGCTTTAACTGAAACCTGGCTAACTCCCTCTGACACGGCCTCCGTTGCTGCTCTCTCACATGGCGGTCTACACTTGAGCCATACCCCCAGACCGGGTGAGAGAAATGGTGGCGGGGTCGGGCTCCTGCTCTCTCCCACCTGCACCTACCAGCATCTCCCTCCACCCCCATCCCTCTCCTTCTCCTCCTTCGAGACACCACTGCATCCGCCTGTTCTCTCCTCTGGCTCTCAGGGTGGCAGTCATCTACCGCCCACCGGGACCAACCTCCCAGTTCTTTGACCACTTTGCTACCTGGCTTTCTCACTTCCTGTCTTCTAATCTTCCATGCCTAATTCTCGGGGACTTCAACATTCCCATTGACGATCCTTCCGCTCCTGCTGCCTCCAAACTTCTTTCACTCACATCCTCCCTTGGACTCACACAATCCTCCCTCCTCCCTACCCACCGCGATGGTCACGTTATTGACCTGGTCTTTCCAACCTCTGCTCCATTTCGGAGTTCAAATGTCGCCCTTTCCCCATCTCTGACCACCACCTTCTCTCTTTCAACCTATCTGGACTTCCTAAACACCCTGCTCCCCCACCCCGCACACACACTCGCAGAAATCTACATGCTGTGGACCCCCATCAATTCTCCAACCTACTTCACCACCTCCCTCACACCTCATCCTTCACCTGCCCTGATGCTGCCACTAATCACTACAACACTACGCTTATCTCTGCTCTTGACACTCTTGCTCCTCTTCGACTCTGCAAGGCCCCACGCCGCCAGCTTCAGCCCTGGCACACCCTCCAAACTCGCTACCTGCAAAGATGCTCCCGCACTGCAGAGCGTGCCTGGAGGAAATCCCGCTCTGAAGCTGATTTTGTTCACTTCAAGTTATTCTCCGGTCATACACCTCTGCCCTCCACTTGGCCAAACAATCCTTCTTCTCATCTCTTATATCTACGCTGTCCTCCAACCCTAAACGGCTCTGGTCCACCTTCAACACCCTCCTCCACCCACCTGCACCTCCCCCCTCAGCTGCCTTCAGCGCTCAAGACCTGGCAGACTACTTCCTCAGTAAAACTTTAACTATCAGAAGCAACATCCCAACACAAGATAGTTATCTGCCTCCTCCACTCCCACAGGTCCCCTCTGCCACCCTCTGCCGCTTCCTCCCAACCACTGAGGAGGAAGTCAATTCCTTATTGTCCTCCTCACATCTCACCACGTGCCCGCTTGACCCCATTCCCTCACATCTAATTCCTCCCCTCTCCTCCTCCCTCACCCCTGCTCTCACACACATCTTCAACCTATCTCTCTCCACTGGCTCCTTTCCATCCGCCTTCAAACATGCACTAGTTACCCCTTTACTAAAGAAACCATCCCTAGACACCAACTCTCCATCCAACTACCGCCCTGTATCCCTGCTTCCCTTCACATCAAAGCTCTTAGAAAAACTAGTCTTCAACCGCCTCTCCCTCTTCCTGTCCTCCAATTCCCTACTTGACCCCCTGCAATCTGGCTTCCGTCCCCTACACTCAACTGAAACTGCCCTCACCAAAGTCACCAACGACCTCCTAACTGCTAAAAAAACACGGCCACTATTCTATTCTCATCCTGCTTGACCTCTCGGCTGCTTTTGACACTGTTGACCACCCCCTCCTTCTACAGACCCTCAACTCTCTGGGTCTCGCGGGACACTGCACTTGCTTGGGTTGACTCCTATTTATCCAACAGGTCCTTCTGTGTGTCCTTTGCTGGTAACTCCTCCTCCTCATTGCCTCTATCTGTTGGTGTACCTCAAGGCTCTGTCCTTGGTCCTCTGCTCTTTTCCATCTACACCTCCTCCCTGGGCAAAATCATCAACAGCTTTGGCTTTAATTACCACCTCTACGCTGATGACACTCAGATCTACCTCTCTACCCCTGATCTCTCTCCCCCTGTCCTTTCAAAAGTCAGTGACTGTTTATCTGGCATCTCCTCCTGGATGGCCTCCCACCACCTAAAGATCAACATGTCAAAGACTGAGCTCCTACTTATTCCTCCCTCTAATGCCTCCCCACCTCCTGACTTCTCTATCACGGTGGAGGGTATCCACCATCTCCCCATCAAACAAGTCGCTGTCTTGGAGTTACACTGGACTCTGCTCTTTCCTTCATCCCCCACATCAAGTCTCTTTCCTCCTCCTGCCGATACCAACTGCGTAATATTTCCAGAATTCGGCCATTTCTTACCGCGGTCACCACAAAACAACTCATACACGCCCTGGTAATCTCCCGACTCGATTATTGCAATAATCTCTTATCTGGCCTCCCTCTGTCCCACCTCTCCCCCCTACAATCCATCCTGAACGCCTCCGCCAGGCTAATTCACCTCACCCGCCGCTCTGTCTCTGCCGCTCCCCTCTGCGAGTCCCTTCACTGGCTCCCCATCCACTGCAGAATTAAGTTCAAAATCCTTATCCTTACCTACAAAACCCTCACTAACTCAGCGCCCCACTACCTGTCCTCACTAATCACCAAATACACCCCAGCCCGCTCCCTAAGGTCAAACAGTGACCTGCGCCTAGCTTCTCCCCGCATCACCTCTTCCCATGATAGACTGCAGGATTTCTCACGCGCAGCCCCCACTCTCTGGAACGCTCTCCCTCGTACTGTCAGACTTTCCCCTAACTTCTCTTCCTTCAAACGCTCCCTTAAAACATTCCTATTTAGGGAAGCCTACCACCCAACTCACTGACGCAACCATCAATCACTCTCACCTTACAGTCCTCTCCTCCTGTTTCCAACCCCAACCCTCCCAGATTGTGAGTTCCTACGGGAATAGGGCCCTCATCTCCTCCTGTACTGTTTGTCAAATGTTGTTCAATGTATTGTAACCCTGTCTGTACTGTGCTTATTGTACAGCGCTGCGGAATATGCTGGCGCTTTATAAATAAATAATAATAATAATAATAATAATAATAATTATTAAGAGAGTAGACAGGGTAATCTGTCGCGCTGATCGCCTTAACCGGACAGTTTGCTGTCTGCCGGGTGCCCGTGTTAGGCATGTGGTTGACAGAGTTGATAGATTATTGGGAGGGGCTGGAGATGACCCAGCTGTCATGGTCCATATTGGTACCAATGACAAAGTAAGCGGAAGATGGAAGGACCTGAAGAATGATTTCAGGGAATTAGGAAGTAAACTGAAGAAGAGGTCCTCCAAGGTAGTATTTTCTGAGATCCTACCTGTGCCACGTGCTACAGTGGAAAGGCAGCGGGAGATTAGGGAGGTCAATGCGTGGCTTAAAGCTTGGTGCAGGAAGGAGGGCTTTGGGTTTTTTAGAGCACTGGGCTCATTTTGCACTGGGGTACAATCTGTATAGTTGTGATAGATTGCACCTGAATGGAAGAGGGTCTGCTGTGCTAGGGGAGAGGATGGTTAAAAGGTTGGAGGAGACTTTAAACTAGTGGAAGGGGGAGGGATACAGTATCTTACAAAATGGAGACAGAGCAGATAGCGGAAGGGTTTCAGTTCAGACTAAGGGGGGTGGAGCCGGGGGGATGGGTAATGTCAGAACAGTGGAGGCATGTAATGTAAAGTCACATTCAGCATGTGTGGGTAGAGACAACATTAAATGTATGCTTGCTAATGCAAGGAGCCTTAATAACAAGATGGGGGAACTAGAGGTAATAGCATACACTAAGCAATACGACATATAGGAATAACAGAAACATGGGGGACGAAACGCATGACTGGGCTGTAAACTTAAATGGTTATACATTGTTTAGAAAGGATAGGAAACATAAGAAAGGGGGTGGAGTGTGTTTATATGTAAATCAGGATTTAAAGCCTAATATTACACAACTGGAAAGCGATGAGGGAAATGTGGAATCGTTATGGGTAAATATTTCGTTGGGGAATAAACAGGGAAGTCAATTATTGGTTGCATATGCTATAAACCACCTAATATAGATAATGATGAGGAAAGAACAACTGTTAGAGCAAATTAGGAAGGCTGCACATCATGGTAGCACTTTAATTATTGGAGATTTTAATTACCCGGACATTAATTGGGATAGTGGGACTAGTAATTCAGCAAAGGGAATCCGGTTCCTGAACATTTTAGGCTAGGGTCAGACTGAGGCAGTGCGAACGCGCGTTCTGGCGCACATAATCACGGCCGCACTAGCAGCAGATGCCGGGCAATGACAGCCAATATACGAAGTACGGTCGCACAAAAGTCCGGCCGCGCAACGCAAGTGGAAAATGAACGCATTTTTTCGAGAACGTTAAACCGCTGGTACTGACGTACAGAGTGCGCTGCGGCCGCATAGCAGCGTGTGTGCGTGATTAGGAGATGTCAGACGCTGCTAGTGTGCGGCCAACATAACGTTCAAACAGCCGGATTTCCCTAGACTTCTTTTCACCCCATCGTCATGAAATACGTCCAGAATTGCGCATCGTCTGACCACTTAAGCGTATTCCGTGAAAAAATGCGTGTGCATGCATCGACGTACATTTTGACGGTGGCCGCAGAAAATGCGCTCATCTGTCCCTAGCCTTAAATGATACCTTCATGTCACAACTGGTAGAAACACCAACTAGAGAGGATAACTGTCTGGACCTGGTTATAACAAATAATGTGGATCTTTTCTCAAATATTAATGTAAAAGAACAGTTGGGAAACAGCGACCATAACATGGTGACTTTTGAAATAAACTCAAAAAAACACATTCATAAGGGGCATGCTAAAATATATAATTTTAAAAAGGCCAACTTTATTAAAATAAAGGAAGCTCTCAATGGCATTGACTGGCAGAAACTCTTTCACGCGAAAAACACGGAGGATAAGTGGAATATCTTTAAACTAACACTAGAAAAGTACACGTCAAAATATATTCCACTGGTTAATAAATATAAAAGAAACAGACTGAAACCAATGTGGCTTAGTAGGAAGGTAACTAAGGAAATGAAAAATAAAAAGAAGGCATTTAAAGCTTTTAAATTTGATAAATCTGAGGCATCCTATAAAGCATATAGGGCAGCCAATAAAGCATGTAAAAATGCGATTAGATGGGCTAAACTAGAAAATGAAAAAGAAATAGCCAAAGAGAGCAAGACCAACCCTAAAAGATTCTTTAGGTACATAAATTCTAAAAAACCCAAGAGTGAAAATGTAGGTTCACTAAAATCTGAGTCAGGGTTATTGTCAACTGAAGATCAGGATAAAGCAGAAATTTTAAATGATTATTTTTCTTCAGTATTTATCAAAGAGAAACCTATAACAGGAGACATGAAATTCATTAATAAAAACTTACTAATACAAAGTGACTGGTTGACTCAGGACAAGGTTTTACACAAATTAAACAATGTGAATGTGAATAAAGCCCCAGGGCCAGATGGAATTCACCCACGAGTACTAAGAGAGCTATGTGTTGAAATATGTAAACCTCTGTTCTTAATCTTTCAAGATTCTTTTCTTTCAGGAATAGTACCAGAGGATTGGAGAAAAGCTGACGTGGTCCCTATATTTAAGAAAGGTTTAAAATTTGTGCCTGGGAATTATAGACCTGTGAGCTTAACATCTGTGGCTGGGAAAGTATTTGAGGGGTTACTAAGGGATAGTATTCAGGAATTTATTGGGAGGTATAATGTAATTGGCAAAAATCAGCATGGTTTCATGAAACACAGATCATGTCAGACTAACCTAATTACGTTCTATGAGGAAGTAAGTAGAAGTATAGATCAGGGGGTCGCAGTGGATGTGATTTACTTAGATTTTGCCAAAGCTTTCGACACAGTTCCACACAAAAGGTTACTATTTAAATTAAGAAAAAAATGGTCTAGATGAAAATACTTGTTCTTGGATAGAAAACTGGCTAAAAGATAGGGTACAGAAAGTGGTCATAAATGGTACATTTTCAAGATGGACACCAGTGGTAAGTGGTGTCCCTCAGGGGTCTGTTATAGGACCAATACTATTCAATTTATTTATAAATGACCTTGAGATAGGCATTGAAAGTCATGTATCAGTGTTTGCAGATGACACAAAGCTAGGAAAAGTAATACAATGTGAGCAGGATGTTACTTCGCTGCAGAGGGATTTAGATAGATTGGGGGACTGGGCACTTAAATGGCAGATGAAATTTAATCTAGATAAATGTAAAGTTATGCACTTTGGAGTGAAGAACACACAAGCAATTTATACCCTAAATGGTACGGAGTTAGGGAAATCCAAGCAGGAGAAGGATTTGGGAATAATCATAGACTTCAAACTAAGTAACAATGTGCAATGTCAAACAGCAGCCGCCAAGGCCAGCAAAGTACTGGCATGCATTAAAAGGGGAGTTCACTCACGGGATGAAAACATAATTTTGCCTCTGTATAAATCAATGGTCAGGCCGCACCTTGAATATGCCGTGCAATTTTGGGCACCTGTCTTAAAAAAAGATATTATATCGCTAGAAAAGTGCAGAGACATGCAACTAAATTAATAAGGGGGATGGAAGGGTTAAGTTATGAGGAAAGACTAACAAGCTTAAACCTGTTTAGTTTAGAGAAAAGGCGCCTTAGAGGGGATCTGATAACCTTATATAAATATATACGGGCCATTATCAACCATTGTCTGATAACCTATTCATTAACAGGACTATACATAGGACAAGGGGTCATCCATTTAGACTGGAAGAAAAGAAAATTTAGCTTAAAGCATAGGAAGGGTTATTTTACAGTGAGAACAATAAAGCTGTGGAATTCTCTGCCTGTTGAGGTGGTTGGGTCAGAGTCTGTACAGACTTTTTAAAAAAACGACTGGATGACTTCCTGCAGACACAGAATATTAAGGGTTATAATATTTAATATGTGGGTAAAAGCTTCTTGATCCAAGGAGAAATCTGACTGCCATTCTGGGGTCAAGAAGGAATTTTTTCCCAGTATGTTGCATATTGGCAAGCATTCAGACTGGGTTTTTTGCCTTCTTTTGGATCAACAGCAGTAGGTTATGTGGGAGAGGCTGAACCCGATGGACGCATGTCTTTTTTCAGCCTATATAACTATGTAACTATGTAACTTCTTTGAACGGCATGGCCCCTTGCAGCTTGGTGCCATGCCATCTGGAGCAAGGACTCCAAGGTGTGAATAGAGGATACAGGACCTTCCAGTGTCCCAAATGGGTTATTACCACCCTGGTCTTGTATCAAAAGAAATCCCATTTTGCAGCCACGTGTTATATCCCTCCCAGGGGCTAGAAGATAACCATTTTAATTACTTTCTAGCACCTACTCAGAGCAGAGGTCTTCACCAGGCAGCTGTGGAAAATGGACACTTCGGCTATATAGATAGCCATAGAGATATATATATATAAATATATATATAGATATACAGATAGATAGACACAGATAGATACTTATATACATTTCACGATAGATATTTCTTCCCTCAATGCCCTGGATGAGCGAGTGCAATTTCCAGGCTCAGCGCTTCGGGCGATGATCGCCCTCATTCCAAAACCTGAGAAAGACCCTCTGCAATGCAAAAACTATCATCCGATATCTTTAATAAACACTGATATTAAACTCATGGCGAAAATTATGGCTCTACGTATTAACCCCTTACTTCCAGCTTTAATACATCCCGACCAGGTGGGATTTGTCCCGCAACATAGTGCTCGTGACAACACCCTTAGGGCCACTAACATGATTTATAGAGCACAGACAACTGATACGCCAATGGTCCTTCTATCTGTCGACGCCGAAAAGGCGTTTGATAGAGTAGACTGGACCTTTTTACTGGCAGTTTTGAAAAAATTTGGCTTCGGCCCGCGTTGGTTAATGTGGATCTCTGCGATGTATACTGACCCTACAGCGGTCTTGCGAGTCAATGGGGTGTTTTCCAGCCCGGTGCTTATATGGAATGGAACTCGTCAGGGATGTCCCCTCTCCCCTCTCCTTTTTATACTGACTCTTGAGCCGTTTTTTCAATGTATTAGGGACAACGACGACATTAAGGACCTCCAATTACCATTCCACCATTATAAGATTTCAGCATTTGCCGATGACGTGCTCCTCACCCTCCTGGACCCCATCCGCTCCATTTCGGCTTTCTTGCAGGAGGTTGAGGAATACGCGGCAGTGTCAAATTTTAAAATTAATGTAGATAAGTGTGAAATGTTAGGGATTGGTATTGAGCCCTCCATTAAGGCAGCATTGCAGAGACTTGCACCCTTCTCTTGGCCTGAACCCGCTATCCAGTACCTGGGTGTCCAGCTCCCTTCGGACCTGACGTCTCTCTATGACCTGAATTATGCCCCTCTACTTACACGGGTGTCTCGCGACCTGAGAGAATGGGATAGGCCACACTTTTCCTGGTTTGGCCGTGTCAACATCTTAAAAATGTCGATCCTTCCAAAATTCCTGTACCTGTTTCAAACATTGCCAATCACCGTCCCTCCTTCTCTCTTTAGCTCCCTTAAAAACATATTCCTGAAATTTGTACGGGCAGGGGGTAAGTCCCGGATGGCATACACAACCCTTACACGACCCAAATCTGGTGGCAGGTTGGGACTCCCGCACCTAGAACTGTATTACATGGCTGCGTTGTTTACGCGCTTGAGTGACTGGTCCATGTCCCCCCCTCACAAACTGTGGGTTCATCTGGAACAACTATTTGTTCGATTCCCTATAGTCTCATTACCATGGCAGACTGCCCCATTTGAATCCCTGTGCTCTCACCGTCACCCTCTGATTTACCTGACTTTACGCTTTTGGCGCAGGTACCGGACTCATCTAGACCTATCCCCTTTACCCTCTATACTGACCCCTATTACAGGTAACCCTGATTTTCCCCCGGGACTGACCTCGTCGTTCATGGGTCTGACGTTTGATGGCCCTTATATCCCGTCTCAGGAGTTTTTAGGTCCGGACGGTTTACGCTCTATTGACACCCTACGCCCTGGCCGCCCGGTCACCACTATGATTACACTCAATTATTTGCAAATAAGACTCCGTCCCCTCTGCCCTCCTCCCTGACACCTTTCGAAAAACTCTGCACTACTGACCCTCCACCCTCACACTTGCTCTCGACCATATACATGATGCTCCTTACAGCCCAATCTGATGACCTACCGACTTTTGCTTTAAAATGGTTGGCGGAACATCCGACTCCACTGACTGCTGAGGAATGGTCGTCGGTTTTCCAGATTACTTTTCATTCCTCCAGGGCCCTTGCTGTTCAGGAGACTAATTATAAACTGATATCGAGATGGTATATGACCCCAAACCGGCTACATGCTATTTATCCAGACACTCCTCCCGAGTGCTGGAGATGCCGGAAGGCCAGAGGTACTTACTTGCACATATGGTGGAATTGTCCTGTATTTATGTCCTACTAGGAAGTAATCTGGACTTATATTAAAGATATTACCTCCCTGGAACTCCCATTCACCACTCAGGTCGCCCTCCTGCATGTGGTCCCACTTTCGTCCTCTAGTTATACTAGGTCCTTGGCGATCCACCTTCTTAATGCTGCCAGGGCGCTGATACCTAAATATTGGAAGCAATCGGCCCCACAAGTGTTTTTGAGTGGATTTCCAGAGTTGAATATATCAGGGAATTGGAGGAATTACACTACACTCTGGAGCATGAGTACGACAAATATTTTCAGACATGGTACTGGTGGACAGAATTTGTATCTAAACATAAAAAGGCCAGCCGCGAAATGATGACCGCTATTCACGCCAACGCCATCTCCGCTTCTGAACCATGTCCCTAGAAGCGGTTGAGCCGCGCTGTAGGTGAATACGATCTGTTGTTGGTAATTGGTGGTAATTTTTTCCCTTTTCACCCTCCCCCTTTTTGTTTTTTATAACTCTTAATTTTTTATGCCCCCCTTTTTTGTTGTTTCATTTTGATCTTGATTTTTGTTTTCGATTTATATATTATTTATTTATAAAGGATTTTACCAGGAAGGATACATTGAGATTTCTCTCGTTTTCGAGTATGTCCCGGGTTCAAGAACATTGAGTGGTTACAGAAATACAAAATAGTAAAATGCAAGATATTAACACAAGACCAAATATACAGATTAACAGAAAAATAAATATGTAGGAAATAAAGTCATTATATTACATGTTTACAGGTGCATTTCGTATTGAGGTATGATAATAGGGTAGTCTTAAGGGACTTTAGACTGGGGGAAGATTTGATGGCGTCTGGGAGGTTATTCCATATTTGCGGTGCTCTGTAGGAAAATGAGGATCGAGCCACTTTCTTTTTGTATTGTGTTATTGCAAGTAAGGTGCTGGTCCTGGATCTGAGGTTATAGGATGAGGGAACTGCCGGGGGAAGCAGCATATTCAGGTAGGGTGGTAGCTTCCCAGAAAAGCTCTTAAACACCAGGTTGGAAAGGTGAAGGGTGCGTCTAAATTCCAGCGACGGCCAGTTTAGTTCTTTTAACATGTCACAATGGTGGGTCATGTAGTTACATTGTAGCACAAAGCGACAGAATGAGTTATACAATGTATTAAGTTTCTGGAGGTGTGTTTGAGGGGCAGCTGCATACACTACATCTCCGTATTCAATGGCTGGCATAAACATTTGTTGTACAATCTGCTTTCTTACCGCTGGGCTCAGGCAGGATTTGTTTCTGTACAGGGCACCTAGTTTGGGGTAGAGTTTAGATGAGAGTTTTTCGATGTGGGTGCCAAGAGATAGATTTGGGTCTAACCACATACCTAGATATTTGAGAGAAGTGACTGTTGTCAGCGTGCCATTTGATTTTGTCCTGACACATAGATGGGGTGTTTGCAATTTGTGTAGTTTAGGTGCGGTTCCAAAGAGCATTGTAACAGTTTTGTCAGTATTTAGAAAACGTTTGTTATCTGCGATCCAATTTTCTACCCCTGTGAATTGTTCTTGCAGCACTGCCTCCAGCTGTGGGAGATTTGGTTTGCTGGTATAGATTACAGTGTCGTCTGCGTACATGTGTACAGTTGAGGCTTAGCAGACATTGGGCAGTTCGTTTATGAATATAGTGAATAGCAGGGGGCCGAGTATCGAGCCTTGGGATACACCGCACGTGACTGGGAGTGGAAGGGAAGTGCTGTCAGAAATCAGACAAATATGATTGGAACCAGGTTAACGTGCTGTCACCAATACCAGAGTTTTTAAGTTTTTGTAATAGGATGCCATGGTCTACTGTGTCAAAAGCCTTGGCAAAATCAAGGAAGATGGCTCCAGTTAGGTTTCCTTGTTCCATGCCCACTTGGATATCATTACAAACTTTTAAAAGGGCAGTTGAATGATTTGGACGAAAGCCTGATTGATCTGGGGTTAAATAGTTCTGATACTGATTACACTCAATTACGTGGTTATTGACACATTTTTCCCGAATTTTTGACATTACAGGGAGCAGTGATATTGGGCGGTAGTTGGATACCAAAGTATTGTCTCCACTTTTATGGATAGGTACCACCCTTGCAGTCTTCCAAAGTTTGGGTATGTATCCAGTCACCAGTGATTCATTGATTAGGGTTGCGACAGGTTTTGCAATTGCTGGCGCACTGATTTTCAGCAGCATTGCTGGGATTTGATCAGGTCCAGACTGGTATTTCATTTTTTGGTTACGGAGAAGTTTAGTGATGGCAATGACAGGCACTGGTCTAAAACTGAATTTCTCTGCGTTACAGGGTCTTTGCACTGTTGGTGGGGCCTGACCTGTGTCCAGCCTTTCTGATTGCGTGTCATTTCCTAGCTTAGCAATCAGGGTGGTGGCGCATCCAACAAAATAATTATTAAAAGCATTTGCTACATCTAGGGGGTGTTGTACAGTTTGGTTGTTTACTTTGACAGCAGCCGGTTGGGAGTGGACGGGGGTGCTTGTATGTTACTTATGATTTTCCAAAAATTCCTGGGGTTTGATATGTTATTGTTTAAATTTTCATTGAAGTACTGGGCTTTAGCCATTTTTTTGTTTTGTGCATGCATTCCGGCATTTTCGGTATTCACAGTGATCGCTCATGGATCCAGTACTCTTGAAATTTGACCACAGGGAGTCTCTAAACTGGCACATATGCGTGAGGTCAGCTGTAACCCAGGGGATGTGGGCCCCTTTTACTTGCACGTTGCGCAGTGGGGTATGGGTGTTCCAGACTTTCAGGAGCTCGGCTTGAAAGTATTCAATTGCACAGTCCAGGTCTGGGATTAGGTTTAGTCTGTACCATGGGAGCTGTTTGAGATCATTTAGGAAGGATTCAAGATTAAATTTCTTGAAAGACCTGGTGATTATTACCTTTGGTGGACATTTTGTGGCCCTTATTTTGCGCACACAGTACACTAGGCAGTGATCACTGAAACTGTTAGCGAGAACGCCTGCCTCCTGTATACGATCAGGACATGAGGAGAGAATCCAGTCCAGCAAGGTGTGGTTAGGGCTTTTCATATTAATGCGAGTGGGGGAGGAGATTAATTGTTTTAGCTGCAAAGCCTTAAACAGTGAGCAGTGTTTATTGTTTTTAGGATTCAGCCAATCAACATTAAAGTCGCCGAGGACCAGCAGTTCACTTTTTTGGTTTTGAGCGACTAATTTACTAAGAATTTGGGTTATGTCAGAAAGGGAGTGCACTGGGGAACTCGGTGGGTGGTAGAATCCAGCAACAATAATTGTTTTACTGAATGGGATCTCAATAATACCAGAAAGGAAATCAAATGTGGCCAGGGAGCTAGGATTCTGCAACGGGGTGAACTTTATGGAGTTGTCAACATAGATAACAATTCCCCCTCCTCTCTTAGCTCTGTCCTTTCTAGAGCATGAGTACCCTTGTATTGCTATGGCAGAGTCTGGCACTTTAGGGGTTAACCATGATTCTGTCAGCACAAAGACTTTAGGTTTGTAATAGAAGCACCAAGCTTTAAACTCATCCAGTTTAGGAGTAAACTGCGGATGTTGCAATGCACAAAGGAGAGGCCTTTTTAGTGGGGAGATTAAATATGGTGTCAGCTATTGGACCAGGGTTGGATTCAACATCATTTGCCAGAGCAAGCAGCAGAATAAAAAGGAATTTGGACATATTTTTCTTTTTGGAAAATAGTGATTGAAGAGCTTTAAAGCTCTGTTGTGTGGGGGTGGGAGGGCTGGATTTTAACACTCTCCACCAGCTCTCAGCTGATAAATTAAAGGAGCTGAGCAGGCTATGGTGTATTTGGCTTTCATTTCCAGGTTGCTGTAATTTGTAGGGTGTATAGGGAGGGAGGGTAGATTTAGAGAGAAGGGAGATAGTGGAAAGAAGCAGCAAGAGGCGGAAGAGAGGGAAAAACATTTCTAGGGAAAGGTGGTGTGGGAGAAAAAAAAGGAAAAGTAGAAGACAGGTAGGGAATTGATAAGGAAAGCAGAAGATGGAAGGGAGTCTGGTAGGTAAAGTTCCAGAGTGGTGTAGTTTGGTAGCTGAAAATATCACATGACCAAATTAGTTGGGTATAAATGAAATGAGAACCGTGGGGTGGGTGGGAGCTAGGAGGACACTGTGATAGAGGCTGGCCGCCCTGGAAGCTGTATGGAGTTGAGTATGCTGAAGAAACAGAAATCCAGGATTACATTGCATCTTTGGGGGATGTTGGGGCATTAAATTCTCTAATGCAGTGAATCAGGACTGGGGGGGGGTGGGCACAGAATTGCAGGCCCAGGGCCGAGTGGAAATAAATAAATATAACTGGTAAAAGATGGCAATTTTGGAGTGCAAACAGGACTGGTAAAGATATGGCAATTAATGATAGCAAACAGGACTAGTTAAAATATCTTAACAGTTACGCTATATGGGATTTTACGTTAACATACAAATTAACATGGACAGTGCTATGAAAGCATACATACTAAATATTGAAAGTTAAGGTATTAGGCGTTGCGAAGCGTAGGTTCAAATCACCTTGCAGGAGCCTTGGAAAGATGTGTCCAGGTGGGAGCTAGAAGGACACTGTGATAGAGGCTGGCCGCCCTGGAAGCTGTATGGAGTTAAGTATGCTGAAGAAACAGAAATCCAGGATTACATTGCATCTTTGGGGGATGTTGGGGCAATAAATTCTCTAATGCAGTCAGGGCTGGACTGGGACATAAAACTGGCCCTGGATTTCCTCCATGAGACCGGCCCACTCCGATTATGCAAGCACGCAGGTTCGGACTAAGATCTCTATGGGCGGAGCTAAGGATTTTGTTTGGATTTTTTGGCATTTAGTGAAATTAAAACATATTTTATATTCTTTTAAATTGCGCGCAGGTTCGGTGCTTTGTATCTCGTTGCATTTCGGTGCTCTTCTGTGATTTAATTTCGCCGAAAATACAGTGAATTCACTGTGTTTTGCCGAAAATGGAGCGACTGAAGCAGTTATTGGATGTTGGCAAACAACGCCAAATTGCACCAATAACTGCCAAATTGGCAATGGAAAATTCCTCCGAACTGGAAAAAAAATAATAAAAAAGCATCCTATTCTCCTAATAGGAGCTTAAATCAATAAAAATGTTTCTAAATAATAAAAAAAGTTCCTTTTAAAAATTATGAACAGATCTGTTCTAACAATAATGGAATGCGTTAGAGCTGCACCTGCATAGCTCACATCAAATTGATTATTGCAGTACATCCGAGTAAAGGTGCAAAGTCGGACTAGCACACTACACATACAGTAGCTCTGTGATACACTCATACACACCACATTACTGTACAGCTCTGTGATACGCTCATGCACAAGGCAAAGTGTCAGCTACAGTGAAGGTGGGCCAACTGGTAATTTTTTTTAGCCTCCTCTACCTTATTCAAGCTCTGTACAAAAATATACAGCATGTATTCAAATACATACATGCATATACTCTTATACAGATACAAAAACTACCACACATACATATAGCATATACTATAAAGCATACAGTACACATATACAGCATACACACGTCCAGCATATATTATCATACACACACCCAGAGTATTTATACACACACAAATCCAGCATTATATTCTCATACACACACACACACACATTCAGCATAGTAGTATTAAATCCCTGGTGGTAGTGGACCAAATGAGGTTAATATAGTAATCAAGCTCTATCACTCCCCACTCCGTTCATACCTGGCAGACTGTACAGGTTTGGCTTGTGGCAGGTGAATGTGTGAAGGAGTCTGGCTGCAGCTTGTGACACCCCATAGCCTCCATTACAGTTTAACTGTGACACAGCAGCAGCACAGGGAAAGGAAAGGGAGGGAGGGGCTGTGGAGGGAAGGGGCTTTAGTTGTAGTGATACAGTGTTTCCAGGAAGGGGTTTAAGTGGAGGGAGGGGGCATTCATCGATTATTCGTGATGGTACGGTTTGGAGCCTGTGCTGGTGGACCTCTCTCATGCCTGAGACGCTGCTGGCTCTGTTGAACGCTATGTACTCCATACAGACAGCAGCTGAAGAGTCCAAAGAGAGTGTTCTACCAGGCCCCTACTCGCAGAAGTGCTGTACCTTGCTGAGTGGAGGCCCTCTGCTCCGCTTAGTGACCGGTCCAGCAGGAAACCCCCTACCCCTCCTTCATTCTCTTAGAATCTGAAGCGTTACCCGTTCAGCAGCTCATGCTGCTCCCTAACAATGCTCTGCTTCCCTGTCACTGTGGGAGGAGCTCAGAGCATCATGCTCTCTCTCCTCTGCTCGCCTGCACCAAACTGCCAGACAAAAAGCCCTGCCTTTCACCCAGATTTCCCATTATGCTCTGCCCCTGCCCATTGTAACATCCTGGCCAGCCTCCGGCTTGTGGTTTCACCTATGGAGGCCACAGCTACAGCCCTGGCTGCAGGATGAATGATGGATCAGGAGGGGCCACACGCTGGATGCTCCCGTCCCAGTAACACTCGGTTAGGCCCAGCTCTTACCCTTCCTTCTCTGCTGAGGTGTTGCTGTAGCACATCTGGGCCAGCTTTTCCCGGTCCTGGTACCACACTACTCTCCCCGCCGGCCTCCGCTCCTGTGCTGTGCTGCGCTGGCCGCCGCCGCACTAACTCACTCCGGCCTCGGTGATGACGTGAGCTCAGCTGAGCTCTAGTGAATATGACTCACTCCGCTCGGTCTGTCTGACTTCAGCGCGGCGCCTGCACAATATGTCCCTTTGTCAACGTAGGGCAGCGCCAATGCAGCGTGCGTCCTATTTCCCAGCCTTGTGTTCGCTGGGTGGGATGCACGTGATGTGGCTGAGTGTCAGGCTGCCCAGCGGCCCCTCCTCCCTCACAGTCACGAGCGCCGCCGAGCGTTTCATTCTAGCGGGTGGCCGAACGAGGCCCGCAGGGCAGGCACTGACACACACAGTGACAGGCAGCGGCCGCTCCTCGCCGGTGGGCGTCGCGCCGGCCGCTGGCAATGCTAGTACCAGCCCGCAGTTTCTCTAGTGATGCTGCGGGCGGCACAATCATTGCAGCAGCCTACCGGGATACCTTCCGGTATCCCGGTCCGGCACTGAATGCAGTGAATCATGACTGGGGGGGGGGGGTGGGCACAGAATTGCAGGCCCAGGGCTGAGTGGAAATAAATAAATATAACTGGTAAAAGATGGCAATTTTGGAGTGCAAACAGGACTGGTAAAGATATGGCAATTAATGATAGCAAACAGGACTGGTAAAGATATGGCAATTTTGGAGAGCAAACAGGACTGGTAAAGATATGGCAATTAATGATAGCAAACAGGACTAGTTAAAATATCTTAACAGTTACGCTATATGGGATTTTACTTTAACATACAAATTAACATGGACAGTGCTATGAAAGCATACATACTAAACATTGAAAGTTAAGGTATTAGGCGTTGCGAAGCGTAGATTCAAATCACCTTGCAGGAGCCTTGGAAAGATGTGTCCAGGTGGGAGCTAGAAGGACACCGTGATAGAGGCTGGCCGCCCTGGAAGCTGTATGGAGTTGAGTATGCTGAAGAAACAGAAATCCAGGATTACATTGCATCTTTGGGGGATGTTGGGGCATTAAATTCTCTAATGCAGTGAATCATGACTGGGGGGGGCACAGAATTGCAGGCCCAGGGCTGAGTGGCAATAAATAAATATAACTGGTAAAAGATGGCAATTTTGGAGTGCAAACAGGACTGGTAAAGATATGGCAATTAATGATAGCAAACAGGACTGGTAAAGATATGGCAATTTTGGAGAGCAAACAGGACTGGTAAAGATATGGCAATTAATGATAGCAAACAGGACTAGTTAAAATATCTTAACAGTTACGCTATATGGGATTTTACTTTAACATACAAATTTTAAGGCAGGACACGAAGGCTCATATTTGCAGTCTCTTTCTTACTTTAATCAAACAGCAGCAAGAAAAGTAGACAGAAAAGTATAGAAAACTAGACAAAAAACTAGTACCAACATGGTACATCCTGCAGCACCCCTCCCATAGCGCAGTATGGAATGTTCAGAGTCTATATAGGTATCCCCCCAATGTCCATTAAGCCTCTTTCTTGCTGCTCAGCTCAGTGGACAGTTAAGTACAATTCATTTCACCCCAGACTCTCTGCGCTAAAGAGAGTCTGGGGCGCTATTTATATATTATTATTTATTGTATATATCTTAAATTCTGTGCGAGTGTCTGGCCGCCGGGTTTTGGGTCATGTGACCGCGTGGGTACAGTCCCGATATTTACCTCCCGCAGCCTGCGCTCTGTTAGCTGTAATTCTCTCCTCACGCTTAGACCCCGCCCTCCTCACGCAACAGACTTTGCGCGGCAGTTTGGCGCGGCGGCCATTTTAAAAAGTAAAACTTTTCCATTTAAAAGATGTCGTTCAGCAAGCATACTCGCTCCGATCGCCGGGACTCTGATTCCAGCGGCAGCCCGCTCCACCAAGGTGCCCTCGTAGAACAGCATGGGGGTTTACTTCTCCAACCGCAGTTAACCCCTTCACTGCTGAGCCATTTCACGTCTTAAAAAAACACATTTTTCTTTTTTTTATTATTACTTTTATTTTATTTTTTCTTTACTTTAAACATGGTCTGGCCTTTCTAATGATACCAAACATGACCCTGCTAGGTGCCAACAGTCGGGAGATATCGGGGTTCAAAGTAACCCCCTATCTCCACCCCATCTTTCCTTAGGAGTCAATGAGGATGTTTCCCACACGTCCTCAGCAGTGAAAGGGTTAAATGACCCAGAGAGACGTATGGCGGCCATGGAAGCCTCCATTTCACGAATCCAATCCTCTGTATCCTGCATGTCAGATTCTCTTACACGTGCCTGGTCAGAACGTAATGTATCTGCTCCAATCCCTCCCACACCTTTTGCCCCGCAATTTTTCATGCCTCCAATCTCAGTTAACCCCTGCCCGACTGTGTCCTCAAGCGCCCATACCCCATTACGTTCTGTGAGTTCCCATACTCCACATTTTAATCTCTCACTAGCTTTAAGCTCTCATGCTCTCCATAGACCCTCAGGTTTCCATAACCTGTCTGAGACCGCGCCTGACCATCAGCGCGCTAGAGGGGCTGGCATCCCCGTTCAACTGCCTGACCCAAATAACCCTCCTCTGATTAAAAGAGCCTCTGACCGTGAGACGTGCACAACGGTCTGCCTCCCTAAAAAATCAAAACATAGTGCCTCTCTCCTACCCGCTTACCCTGACTCGGAGGAAGAATATGAGGGGGATAAGGGTCATGCAGATGAGGAACAATTTGAGATTCATGCCCCTGAGTATGATGATCAGTTGGAAGGGGACATTCCCACTACCTTCCCGGGCGCACCACCTAGAGAGGTGATTTATGACCCACAGGGTAACCCGTTATTTCACCCTAAAAGTATTTCACACCCACGTTCAACCGACTGGTACCCTCTACCTCATGTTGCAAAATGGATAGACGCCAATTTCAGGGCCCCTTTGGACCGTCCCTCTAGGGTGACTCTTAAGGCTGAATGTCCTCGCCCAATTACGGTAGGCAAGACTTGCCTCACCCCGGTAGTGGACGAACATTTTGAAAAAATTCTGGGTACCAGAGGGTGGAATGTAAAAAAGGGAATCGATCATGCCCTACGTATGATTCAAGACAAAGTCTTAGATATGCGGGTCCCCTAGCCCTTTTATTTGAATTGATAGAAGAAACTAAACTTTCAGGGGTTCCTCTTGACCTTGAAGAAGTAGGAGGTTGGCTTCAACGCACTATGTGCCTGTTTGGAAACGCCAACGCAGCTGTCGCGGCAGAACGCCGTAAGGCAATTCTGTTAAAAGTAGATCCCCAATTCACTACACTGGCCCCTAATGATCTGGGTAGTGAGGCTCAAGGCCTCTTGTTTGGGGATAAATTTGTAAAGGAGATGGGAACATATGCAAATTCCTTTGCGAATATTGATAAAGCAGACATTGCCATTAAAAAAGTTTTTAACACCTTGCGTGTTTTTGGAAGGGCCGGCAGAATCAGAGGGCGCCCTGCCGGCCAGGCAAACACTCCCAATAACATTTCTCGTTCTGGAAATATGCCTTCCCTGTCTACCACTAAACCAAGAGGCACTGGTTTCACAGGATCCTTCTTCCCCACGAGAGCCCGTCCCTGGCAAGGACGAGGATTCAGAGGCACTAGAGGCAGAGGTTATCTCCGCCGCCCATCAGGTAATTTCACAAGTCATACCTCATGCATCTGTACCGGTCGCGGGGCGCTTGCGACTTTTTCAACACAATTGGACTTTACTAACGTCAGACTCATGGGTTCTAAACACGATTCAGGAATATGCTATAGAATTCACCGACATTCCAATCCAGTCGTCACCACCACACCCGTTGACTCTGGCATCACATTTACACACACTGGTACACACCGAAGTTCTGAGCCTTCTGGAAAAAAGAGCAATAGAGCCGTCACACAACCATATTTTTGTCAGCAACCTCTTTGTAGTTGCCAAAAAAGGGGGTGGATATCGCCCGTCATAAACTTAAAGGACTTGAATGGTTGGGTTACGTACCGCCATTTCAAGATGGAAGGGATTCACACAATGAAAGAATTGTTAATACTGGGGGATTGGCTGGTAAAACTGGATCTCAAGGATGCCTATTTGACCATTCCCATTCGAGAAGACTTTCGAGAATTTCTTGTCTTCCCCTGGAACGGAAAAATGTGGAAGTTCCCGTGTCTTCCGTTCAGCCTGTCATCAGCACCATGGTGTTTCACCAAGGTGATGAAACCGGTAGTGGCTCACCTCAGATCGATAGGGATTCGTCTGGTTATATACCTCGATGACATTCTAATCATGTCCCAGTCACGCACGACTCTACAACAACATTTAATATGGACCATTCAATTACTTCAGGGACTAGGATTTCTAGTCAATGTAGAAAAATCAGTACTCATACCATCACATCGACTGGAGTTCCTGGGCTTCATTCTAGATGCAACATCTCAAACTCTGAGCCTCCTGAACTCCAAGGTCCTTTCTATCAAGAAAGAAGTTCGAACCCTGCTACGCCAGCGGTCTACAACATTGCCACAGATAGCACGCATCATAGGTCTCATGTCAGCAACACGACACGCAGTGTTTCCGGCTCCTCTACATTTCCGAGCCCTCCAGAGATTGAAGGCCCGTTTTCTCCAGTCGGAGTTTTCCTACAACACGATAGTGGAAATCACAACAGATGTGATCAACGATCTCCGATGGTGGATTTCGGATCTACACCTATGGAACGGGAGTCCCCTTCACTTCCCGGCTCCTACCCTCGTGATCGAGTCAGATGCCAGTCGCCTAGGATGGGGTGCTCGGTGCGGAGATCGGGAACAGGAGGTCGTTGGTCCTTAGACGAGACATCATACCATATCAACGCTCTGGAGTTGTTAGCGGCATCCTTCGCTCTCAAATGTTTCACGAAAGGGACGACCCATCAATACATTCTTTTACGACTGGACAATTTTCTGGCTGTTCGGTATATCAACGGCCTGGGTGGTCCCCGTTCGATCCAATTGATAGTGATGGCACATTACCTGTGGGATTTCTGTTTCCAAAATCGTCTTCACGTGACAGCACAATTCATCCCAGGTCTCTCGAATGTAGTAGCAGACTGGAATTCGAGGCATTTCTACGACGCAGGCGACTGGTCTCTACACTCTTCAATTTTCTCAGCGCTCTCTCTGCTGTGGGGTCCATTCCATACGGACTTATTTGCATCCCGGCTGAATGCAAAGCTACCAAGATTCTTCAGCTGGCACCCGGATCCAGACGCGACGGCAACGGATGCGTTTCTTCAGACGTGGTCGCAGGGACGTCCTTATGCTTTTCCACCATTCGCCCTGATCCAAAGAGTGTTGAACGTCATCAGGACTCATCACGTCACCCTAGTACTGGTGACCCCATTCTGGCCATCTCAAGCATGGTTTCCATCGTTGCTGGACCTGGTCATCGAGACACCTCGCCTGCTCCCAACCATACCATATATGCTCCAGGACCCGGAAGGACGACTTCATCCACTGATGTCTTCAGATCATCTTCAACTCATGGGGTGGTTGCTGTCCAGATCAGTAGAACTTCAGGAAGCATATCGAGCTCTACTGCCGCACTGCTTGAACAATCCTGGGCCCCAGGAACCAGAAGCGTGTACAATTCATACTGGTCAAAATGGTCTAGCTGGTGTATCGAACGGGCTCAAGATCCCTTTTCTACTTTCTGAATTTTGTATTAGATTTTTTGTCATCAGTGTTCGACTCTGGTATAGCTTATCGCTCTCTCAATGTGTTACGATCCGCCATGTCGGCAGGGCATGTAGGTTTTGAGGGTGTTTCACTGGGTCGTCACCCCCTAGTGTGTCGACTTCTAAGAGGTGCCCATTTTGCTCGTCCCCCACAACCACGATATGTTACGACATGGGACGTTAATATCGTTTTGCGGTTTTTACTCGCCTGGCTCGATAATCATGGTTTATCCCTGCGTAAGTTATCAGCCAAATTGTTGATGCTCTTTTGTTTAGTATCCTGTAAACGTGTGGGAGATGTGAGGGCACTAGATTTTGGAGTTCGCTCCTTCCTTCCTGAGGGCGTCCATTTTGACATTTCTAGACGCACCAAAACTTCCATTTCTCAGGCATTTTTTTTCCGAGTTTCCAGTTGCAACCTTGGTTATGCCCCGTTCGTTGCTTACGAGAGTATGAGGAACGTACTCTTCCTCTTCGACATGCCTTAGAAGTAACTCCCCTATTTATTTTGTTTAAACCTCCCTTCCTTCCAGTGAGCTCTCCCACCCTGGCGAGATGGGTTCGCTGGATTCTAGAATTGGCAGGAATTGATGTTTCTCAATATGGCGCACATTCTGTGAGAAGTGCAGTTGCTTCTAAAGCCGTCTCATCCGGTTGTCGTTTAGAAGATTTGTTACGATCTGCCGATTGGTCGCGAGAGTCCACCTTTAGAGAATTTTATTTTAAGCCTGTATCGCACTGGTCCTTCGGTGTTTTAGACGTTTGATTAGTATATGTTTTTCAGATAGCTTTGAACTTGCAAATATGAGACTCCGTGTCCTGCCTTAAAATTACTAAATTTTGGTATTTCATAACGGAAAGTTTGAATTTTATTAAGGACACGGAGGCGAATATTTCCCCCACATTTTTTCCCTCCCTTTCATAATTTGTACGATTCTCATTTACTTCAATAAAATTCTGACTGTGTCGTTTTCTGTGACCAAGTACATATTTATGTTCATATGTATTTCACTGTGTGATGCAATAAAGTTATTCGATTTTTCGTGTACTGAAATTATTTCAGCGCTAGTCCAGCGCGTTCTTTGTATTGCACGCAGTTACGATTCACATGCTAACACACATTTCGTGTTTTGTGCTCTTTTTCAGCCTCAGGTGCATTTCAATAATTACTGGATTTGCTGGATCCTCTGCTACTGGATCTTCATCCTTCATCCGTTCTGAGTTCCCGTTATATTTCTTCAGTTCTTGGCGTCTTCGCTGTTTTCAAGAAAGAGGCTTAATGGACATTGGGGGGATACCTATATAGACTCTGAACATTCCATACTGCGCTATGGGAGGGTGCTGCAGGATGTACCATGTTGGTACTAGTTTTTTTGTCTAGTTTTCTATACTTTTCTGTCTACTTTTCTTGCTGCTGTTTGATTAAAGTAAGAAAGAGACTGCAAATATTCGCCTCCGTGTCCTTAATAAAATTCAAACTTTCCATTATGTAATAGGAAAATTTAGTAATTAACATGGACAGTGCTATGAAAGCATACATACTAAACATTGAAAGTTAAGGTATTAGGCGTTGCGAAGCGTAGATTCAAATCACCTTGCAGGAGCCTTGGAAAGATATGTCCAGGTGGGAGCTAGGAGGACACTGTGATAGAGGCTGGCTGCCCTGGAAGCTGTATGGAGTTGAGTATGCTTGCAGGAGCCTTGGAAAGATGTGTCCAGGTGGGAGCTAGGAGGACACTGTGATAGAGGCTGGCCGCCCTGGAAGCTGTATGGAGTGGAGTATGCTTGCAGGGGCCTATTACCCTATTTTTCTCTTTTATGCACACATTCATGAACGGCACGGCATACAATGTGTCCTCTGCTTAGGCCTCCCTCCCCAACACGATTCGGCCGAGACTTGCTTCGGGCCGTGTACTGTATATGCTTTGTTACCTCCTATATGTTACTAATATTTAGCTACTGATTTCATGGAGTGCCACACATGCCTTTTGCTATGCCTTCTGATTGTTGAATGTTGCTTGTACTGGATTCACTCAATAAAAACTATTTTACATTAAAAAGCCTAATTTAAAATCTCCACCTATAATATGGAATACAATACACTAATGTATAGTCAATCCTCTGGTACTAACGAATCACATATAAAAAATATATACGTAATATATACGTAAAGCAAAGCATTTAAGTCCTTTCGGTGAACTTAAAAAGTGCAAGGACACTGTATGTTTGTCAAAACCACATTGAATATTGCGTATGTGTTCTAATATCCTAACATACAGCGGCCTCGTTGTCCTGCCAATATATATTTTGTCACACGGACACACAAGAGTGTAATTGATGTTACTAGAGTGTCAAGAAATAATCTGTTTAATTTTAAATGTACTTTTGTAATCAAAAGTTTGGAATAACTTTTTTCCTAACTGTAATTTATTACATGTAGAACATGAACCACAACGATAAAAACCTTCTTTAATTGGTATCGTTTTAAAACCTTTTGTATTTTGACAAGTACGGCTTCTGACAATCTGTTGCTTAATTGTACAGGCACCCCTATTGATAATTTTGGGTTTCTCCTCTAGAATATGGTTTATTCATGTTGATTTTATTTATTTTTACCAGAATAAATTTTGAAAATCATTATTTGCATCTTGTCCCGTTGCTTTAAACTATTTTTTCATCAGTACTTGAAGGCATCAGGTTTACCTCTTCCCCTTCCTGGAATGCATACAGCATCTCGTTCCATTTCCAAGAAAGCTACACCTTTTAAGCTATACTTAGGAGAAGAAGAAGAAACAACATCATCATCAAAATATAAGTATTCCATTCTTATTTTTAATTTAATTTCTGGAGTGTTTTCTTTAGCGTCAGATAAAAAAAAAACCTACAATAAAACCCCCAAAAAAAAAAAAACATTTACGTCTGAAAAATTCAGCTGTGTTCATATTTGTTTTAATGTAGAATGTACACTGGTGTCACACACATTGTATTTTAAATTTTTTGTTTCACACAAAGCTGCGCCAGGAATTTATTTCATATTCCGTCTGTGATAATGACAGCAACCTTCTCTCCGCCCTACGCCTGGGTAAGTTGACACATGTACCATGCCTAGCACATGTCCTAAATCTGGTGGTACATCGTTTCGTAACCAGGTACCCAGGGCTGGCAGAGCTTCTCAGCCAGACCAGAAAAGTCTGCAGCCACTTCAGACGGTCATTCCCAGCAAGTGTTCGCCTGGCAGAAATTCAAAGAGAATTCCACTTTCCCACAAACCGCCTGATCTGTGACATGCCCACCAGGTGGAACTCGACATTGGCAATGCTGCAGCGCCTGCACAAGCAGCAGAGGGCCATCAATGAGTACCTGTGTGAGTATGGCACAAGGACAGATTCTGGTCATCTTGTTCCCCCCCTGCAGTGGCTGATGATCAAGGATGCATGCACTGTACTGTCACCATTTGAGGAGGCAACAAGGATGGTGAGCAGGGACAGTGCAGGCATCAGTGAAACAATTCCTTTAGTGTTCCTGCTGGAGTGCACTCTGCGGGGAATTATAGATGTGGCACTAGAGGCAGAGCAGCGGGAGGAAGAGGAGGACTTCCCTAGCTCTCAAGGCCCCAGTCTTTCCACAGACAGCATTCCTGCGGGTCCTCAGATCAGACAGGAGGAGGAATATTTAAGTTGTGGGGGCATTGAAGGTGGGGATTCCTCAAGGGAGGGTTTTGTGTGCACAGAACCCCAAGGACTAGTACATGGCTGGGAGGAGGTAGTGCACGATGCGGTCACCCTCAGCGACCAGGAACACTCGGAAGCTAATGCCGCCTCCAACCTACGCTGCATGGGCTCCCTTATCCTGCAAAGCCTGCTAAAGAACCCCAGGATTCGTGCTATCAAGCAGAGGGATCATTACTGGTTGGCAACCCTTCTTGATCCACGATACAGGTTGCAGAACTCATCCTGCCCTCACAGAGGGAGCACAGGATGAAACAACTTGGGGACGCTCTAAAGCGACACTTGTGTAACACCTTTCCAGACACTGGTAGGTTACCAACTGATGACACAGGTGCTTCTGAGGCTGCTGTTTATCAGAGGAAGAGCAGTGAAGGGGGCCGCTTGACTGATGCCTTTTCCAATTTTTTTAGTCCACGACGCCCAGGGACGTCAAATGTAGGCACCCATTGCCAGCGTCTTCACCATATGGTGCAGGACTATCTAGGGGCAAGAGCAGACCTGGATACCTTTACAGCCGATGATCCACTGGCTTACTGGGTGTTGAGATTGGATCACTGGCCAGAACTTAGCCAATATGCTATGCAGCTACTAGGTTGCCCTTCATCCAACATGCTTTCTGAAAGAACGTTCAGTGCCGCTGGAGGTTTTGTCACAGACAAAAGAGTGCGTCTGTCCACTGACTCTGTAGACCGGCTGACATTTCTAAAAATGAATCAGTCCTGGATCAGCAGCTATCACTCCCCTGATGCTGATGTAACTGAATAGATAGGGGATCTCTTCTGCATTATCAAAACCTCCACCACTGCACTCTTCCACAATACCTCAGAGGGGTTACGTTGTGAAGGCACCAGATGGCACCAAAGGTCCGATATTTGGGTGCACTGACGCATGTACCAGAATCCAATCATTTTAACCACTTGGCTGCTAAGGAAGCGCTCAGCGCGTCCTGCCAAGTGGTTCTCCTGTGCTATGGACGCGCTGAGCGCCTCCATGCACAGGAGGCAGCAATCGGCCAGGATTCTTGGATGTCAGCCCGGCACTCCGGGTCCCCGGCGGGGCCAATAGATGTCATTGCGGCAGCGCGATGACATCTAATTCAGGCGCCACCGTGTGTGCGGAGGAGGCGCCTGAAAGGGAGGGGGGAGAGGTCCTTCGGACCTCTCTCCCTCCCGATCGCCGGGGGCCACAGGGTTAAGGCAGGCACCGTTTCGAAGGGCACAGCCTGCCCTTCCAAATGGTGGCTGACATTAACCCCTGGGGAGTCGAATCACGATTCGGCACCGAAAAGCGCCGGATCGTGATCCTTTCCCGGAGCTGGTCGACATCTTGATGTTCCCCTCATTACAAGGGGGTGTCTCCTATTGTCCACCACACCACTACAATTATAAACAATGTTTTTTACATAAACACCTCTAATGCAATAATACACAAACTAAGTAATTATACATTTACAGAACATATAAAATTCTTACTCTACCGTATAGGGAACAAGCGCGGTAACAATGGAACCTTATGAAAGCTCTGTGGGGACAAAAGAGTATATATTTAAAAACAAAAAAGTGCTCCAAAATGCACCCAATCAAAAGATGCTAATAGCTGAGATGTAGATCAAACTCCCTATTAAGGCCCTTAGGCCACAATGTATCCTATTTATGTATCCAACATTTTTCCTTTTGTTTCAATAATCTAATCCTATCTCCTCCCCGTCGCAAGATCAGGACATGATCAATGATCTAAAATCTTAGTTGTGCTATATTATGTGTACAGGCAAGGAAATGTTCAGATACCGGTAAGTCCCTACGTCCCGTCCTAAAGGTTGACTTATGTTTCGTAAAGCGTTCTTTCATTTTCATTGTAGTTTCACCCACATACAATAAGCCACAAGGGCATTTCAGTACATAGACTACATATGAAGAATCACATGTATAATACTCCCGTATCCAAATCTTTTCACCCGTATGTGGATGTACCAGGAAATCCCCCTTTATTACCGCATTGCATGAAGAGCAACCAAGGCACGGAAAGGTGCCCTTTCTTTGAGGGCCAAGGAATCTTTGTTGTTTCTCCCTAATTGGGCCTATGTCAGCTTTAATGAGATGGTCCTTCAAATTCCTATTCTGTTTATATGCAAAAACAGGGGGGCTCTGAAAAAATGGAACCTCTCCATATGCTTTACGCAAAATACCCCAAAGCCTTTGTCATGGAGCTGATGTAACGCTCCATGCTTCAAACCCCAAGAGACTTTATGTTCAATTGTATCGTGTGATTTTAGATATATTTTACATCGTTTGGTTTTAGTTTAAATTAGTTTAGTGTAAAATGGAGTAACTTTAGTTTTAAATATACTTATATTCCTGTAGGTAAATGTGTTTTTGTTTATACAGTAAACAAGCTTTACTGCTGTGTAATTTATGCACCAGGGCTTTTCCCATTATCTAGCTGCATGTTTAATTCAAGGGATCTGTGATAGTGTGTGTTTAATCTTTATGTGTTAGAACAATGGATTATACAAATGTTGTGTGAGCTCAAGGCTAAAGAATGTAAAGAATGTGTATTGTAAATAACTGACATAATGTAATTAGTATGGGTAGGACGAGGTGCGTAATTTTATGCAAATTATGACTGTTGGACTTCAGCATAAATGGTGGCGTTTTGTTCATTAAAAAGTCAGAGAACTCTCAAACTCAGAGAGAGAGTATCCTGTTGGAACATACAGCCGCGTCTGGTGTTTCATTCAGCGACGCTACACTACACTATCACCCTCAGAAGGTACCGAGCCGCCTTCTGGAAATTCCTAACGGCTCCAGGGCAGAGGAACAGAAGCAGGCGGGTCAAGCTGCTCGAGGCGCTGAGGACAGCGCTCCCAGTAGCCGGGCTGACCACAACGAAGGGGTGTCTGGAGAGCCAGGACAGATGGAAGAGAACGGTTCCATCACATTGGTGGAAAGCGGTGTGGATAGAGGCTCTCTAACACCAATACACCCCGAGATGACAAACTATACAGCCTGCAAGCAGGACACCCTGAAGGACCTGCTGGAAAGCCATGGAAGGAACGAATATTGAAGAAAGGGTCAAAGGCACAAGTTTGGTGCAACCAGGAGCGAGATGGAAACGCTCAAGGAGGTAAAAAGACGCCTCAAGCAATATGGTCCAAACCCTAGCATGGACCTGTTCCAGAGCGTTTGGAATGAGGTCTGTTTATTGCAGAAAGGGGAAGCTGTACAGGACCAGGAAGATTTTAACCCTCTGCATGTGGAATACAGTAAATACAAGGTCCCAGGCTGGATGGAGCCAGGGGACATTCGTGGCCAGGAGGAGAACTGGCTGGCAACTACACCACACACCCAGAGGGTGTCTACAGACTTGGATTGGCAGAGACCAGGGATTTTGGAAGCATCAGCTTCTGCCAACGCCAAGACCCAAACAAAATATGCCTCCGCACCAACCGTGACCGTCAACCCACCCTCAAGTAAGGCTAAAAAGAAGCGGAGGGGTGGACGGGTGAAAGAAATGGAGGTGGTGCTGGAGAGCGAATGCAAATGTTGTGACCCGCTTCGAAGGGAGGTAGAGACCTTGAAAGGGCAACTAGACTTTGCAACCCAGAGCGAGAAAGAGACTGGCCTGCAATTGCACTGGCTACAGGATGAGCTGCGAGCTGTCACGGTGGAGAGAAATGGTCGCTGCATGGAAGTACGAGAACAGTCGGTCAGTATACAAAAATTGTCATCCCAGCTGCAGGTCTGTGAGGACTGTAACATCGACCTACACACGGAGCTCAGTGGTGCTCAGGCGCAGATAGCGGAGCTGGAGCGCAGCTCCCGTGTAATGATCGAGCAGCTGGAGGCTGTACGGCGAACTGGAGCTGCTCAACACATAGAAATAACAGCTTTTAAAATTCACCTGGAGAACTGCGAGCAGGAATTAGAGCGGACACAGCTCTCCCGAGATACTATTCAGGCATGGGCCTGGGAGCAGGAGGAGGAAATACAGCTGCTCCAGAACCAACTCCAGCTGTGCCAACACCAGCTACTAGAAGCAGACGCAGCTCGGAAGGAGAGCCTCGCTCAAACTAAGGCAAGCGAGATGGAGGTGAGCCATCTGACACACCAACTAGGTGTATTGGAGCAGGAGCACCTGGGCACTGTTAGCCACCTGCAGGCTGAGCTCGAAGGGACACGAGCACAGTGCCAACAGCTCCAAGATGAGTTGTCCCTGGCACAAGCTGCCAGCACCCATGTGCCCACCATGGAGGAGAGCAGCACAACAGGGAGTCAAGTCATTGCCCATGTTATATTTTGCATAGAGGAGCAATTGTACCCAGTGTTGCTGGAGGTGGATGCTGGGCTGGCATCAGAGTGTGCTTTGTCCCCAATGAAGATGGAGACCACCCAGCACTCCACCCCTGTGACCCAAGGTGCTACAAGAGAGGGGACCACTTCTTACCTGCCTAGAAGACCAGCAGAATCGGTGAGTGACTACCCTGAGAGACTACCAAATTCCTGGTCCCAGGAAGAATTGCGCCCTTTTGGGATTGTGGGGATTGCCGTGGGCTGGGCCCTTTTTAAATGCTGATGAGGGGGGCATCAGCAGAAGGAGAGTCTGGGAACTGTGACTGCTCACTGTATTCGGGTCCTGGGTCCGCAGAGGTGCCCTGGACAGAGCAAGATATGGGGGGTAATTTCAGGGTGCCCCCTAACAAACAAACTATATGCCTGTGGACTGTGGTGGCCTGTTGCCTGGCGCACTGGACAAGAGGGTTGGCCTGCCTCTTGCCACGGGACTATGGACCCACAGCCTTCCGGCGACCGTCAGACCCCGCTGACTTTGCTTATGTGCCCGCAACCATGGAACTTTGAAGATGGCACAGAAGAGGGGCAAGGTGAGAGGTCTCATCAGTGGCAAGCGATCCGTTTGGGATCTAAGCTTGCCCTGCCGTTCTGGAAGAGGGGACATATGTCATGGAGCTGATGTAACGCTCCATGCTTCAAACCCCAAGAGACTTTATGTTCAATTGTATCATGTGATTTTAGATATATTTTACATCGTTTGGTTTTAGTTTAAATTAGTTTAGTGTAAAATGGAGTAACTTTAGTTTTAAATATACTTATATTCCTGTAGGTAAGTGTTTTTGTGTATACAGTAAACAAGCTTTACTGCTGTGTAATTTATGCACCAGGGCTTTTCCCATTATCTAGCTGCATGTTTAATTCAAGGGATCTGTGATAGTGTGTGTTTAATCTGATGTGTTAGAACAATGGATTATACAAATGTTGTGTGAGCTGAAGGCTAAAGAATTTATAGAATGTTTATTGTAAATAACAGACATAATGTAATTAGTATGGGTAGGACGAGGTGCATCATTTTATGCAAATTATGACTGTTGGACTTCAGCATAAATGGTGGCGTTTTGTTCATTAAAAAGTCAGAGAACTCTCAAGCTCAGAGAGAGAGGATCCTGTTGGAACATACAGCCGCGTCTTTTGTATCATTCAGCGATGCTACACTACACTATCACCCTCAGAAGGTACCGAGCCGCCTTCTGGAAATTCCTAACGGCTCCAGGGCAGAGGAACAGAAGCAGGCGGGTCAAGCTGCTCGAGGCGCTGAGGACAGCGCTCCCAGTAGCCGGGCTGACCACAACGAAGGGGTGTCTGGAGAGCCAGGACAGACGGAAGAGAACGGTTCCATCACAGCCTTCTTATAATGTTGTTCACCTGTCCACTTATCTGACTGAATTTACTAATACACGGAATCCGTGTGTTTTGTCGACGTTTAGGTGTCCTCTCTGAAATCATGGTCTTCCTATCCAAACATTCCACTCTCGGTAGTTCTTGTTGAAGAAGAGATCTAGGATAACCCCGTTCCTTAAATTTATACACCATACCCTGCTGTCTATCCTTACGAACCTCAAGATCTGATACATTCCTAACAACCCTCATTAATTGGCTGCGTGGTAGAAATCTCAATGTATTACCCGGATGAATACTCTGATAATGTAATAAGCTTTTCCTGTCTGTAGGTTTAGTGAATAAATCGCTAGATAGGTGTGTCCCCTCCACTTTAAGTGTCAAATCCAAAAAAATCAATCGACTCACGACTAAATTTCATTGTGAACCTAATATTCTCATTAATCCTATTAATCTCTTCAAAAAAGTCTCCACATCCTCCAAACTACCAGTCCAGATCCCAAAAACATCATCTATGTAACGCCACCAGACATAGACAAACTGGGCAAAAAAATCATGACTGTACACATGGTGTCTTTCAAAAGCATCCATATAAACATTTGCGTACGCTGGTGCCATATTGGATCCCATTTTGGTCCCCCTGCATTGTCTATAGACCGTATCCCCAAAGAGGAAAAGATTATTATACAAACAAATTTCACGAGTTTCAACAAAAAAACTATCTGATCCTCTGAAAATGCATTTTCCTTTAGTCTCTCGTTTATTGCTCTTAATCCTTCCTCGTTGGGGATAGACGTGTACAAACTGGTAACATCCCAAGTGAACAGAATCACTGGACCATCTAACGATAAGCCTTCTAACCGGTTTAAAACATCCTTGCTATCCCATATAAATGATCTTGTATTGATGACCAGAAGCTGGAGAATCCTATCAAGGAAGACCGAAATGGGCTGCAACGCGGAATCCGTGCTCGCCACTATCGGTCTCCCTGGAGGGTTCACCAGGCTCTTATGTACCTTAGGCAATACATAAAAAACAGGTAATATCGCATGCTCTTTTGTAAGATATTTCTGAAGATCCACATCTATGACATTAGCATCACAAGCTTCCTTTAACAATTCTTCAATATCTCTTTCTCTTCTAAAAACTGTCTCAAAGTCACTAACAACATAAGTGTCCCTATCCTGTAGTTGTCTTTCTATTTCCTTTATGTAGTCAGTTTTATTCATAACCACAATCGTCCCGCCTTTATCAGCAGACTTCAAAATAATGGCCTTATTTTCATACAGACCCTGCAATGCTCTACGTTCCTTATACGATATATTAGAAGAGCGTGTCACCACAGACCTCTTTAAGACCATGTCAATGTCCTGGTAAATGAACTGTGTGAATGTCTCTATAGGGGGCGTAGAAGGTGGTGCAAACGTACCCTTATTCCACAATTCGTATTGTTTTGCATTAAAGAGAGTGTTCCCTATACGGTAGAGTAAGAATTTTATATGTTCTGTATATGTATAATTACTTAGTTTGTGTATTATTGCATTAGAGGTGTTTATGTAAAAAACTTTGTTTGTTTATAATTGTAGTGGTGTGGTGGACAATAGGAGACACCCCCTTGTAATGAGGGGAACATCATGATTGGTTGAGAGGGGTTTAAGATTGGAGGTGTCATGTCCATTTTACATGTATGATTAAGGCCCATTGTGGCCGAAACCTTACACTGTTTCCTGGTGGGGAGATGTTACTCCCGTGAATAAACATATCAGCCGCAGCTGCCTGGGTCCCGGATCTTTTCTTCATTGCTATATTCTAAATAGATCAGAAGGACCACACCAGTCTCCAAACGCCCAATATCAGTCACAAGATCAGGGTCCACAATTTCCCTTGGAATGGGATTTCCAAAGGCGTGCATGAAGCTGCCCGAAGGATCTTGTCCCTATTTTTCCAGAGATCACAACAACATGCAATGACGAACCTTTCATTCTTCTGAGTATAGAAGGCATCCACTGGCCATTCCTTGTTGATACTGGCGCCACCCGCAGTACATTATGTGCCACTGCATACAAAGGACCTCTGGAGAAATCAGAACCCTCTTTGGGAATAAATGGGATTCTCACCAAATCATACCTCACACAACCTTTAAAAATACGTGACCATAACAATAGGATAATGCTAAACCATAAATTCACAATTATCCCAGATTGTCCAGTTAATCTGTTAGGCAGGAATCTTATTCATGCTTTACAGATTACCATAAAAACTTTGCCAGGAGGGGGCATGCATGTCACATCCCCCCAATTGGACATCAAACCAAACATGATAGACTCACAATTTAGATATTTCTAACTTGACACACGAGAAAGATTTCCATGAACCTGAGTTCCGGACCACTGTCTGGGCCACGTCTGACTATGATGTGGGTTGCATCTCTTGTACCCCATATAAGGCACGCATTAAACCAGGAGCAACTCCCGTGTATCACAAACAATACCCAATCTCCAAAGAACAAGAGGAGGGGATCGCACCCCTCATTGACTCCTTTATACACCAACAGATAATCGAACCTATAATCTCACCATACAACACCCCCATCAACCCCATTAAAAAACCTGATGGAACATATAGATTCATCCAAGACCTTAGAGTTATCAACAGTCTCATAACGCCCATTGCACCTGTAGTTCCTGATGTCCCGTCAATGTTGTCTTCTATCCCTTGTGAGGCTAGCCATTTCACAGTGATTGATTTAAAGAACGCATTTTTTCTGTCCCTGTGGACAAAGAGACTAGGCTACTTTTTGCATTCACTTTTCAGGGTCGCCAGTTTAGCTGGGCCCGTATGCTTATGGGGTTTGTGGATAGTCCGGTTGTGTATACCATTGCCCTCCAAACCACGCTCCGAGCCTGGACTGCCGCCTGTGGTTCTGTCCTGTTACAGTACGTGGATGATCTCCTCCTCTGTAGCAAGTCTATGGATGCCAGCTGCACAGATGGTGTGAGTCTGTTGAAATGGTTGCACTAGTGTGGGCACAAAGTGTCTAAAAAGAAATTACAATGGTGTCAAGAAACTGTACAATATCTAGGATTTGTGTTGAGGCAGGGGGAACGAAGGGTCAGTCAGAAGAGAGCTGCGGCTCTAGTGGGTCTGGTCCGCCCACACACACGGAAGGATTTGCTCACCTTCCTCGGCATGATTGGTTAATGCCGACAATGGATTCCTGACTGTTCCCACTATGACAACATTCAAAGACAAGCCACTATGGGCGAATCTCCAGATATACTCAAATGGTCTGATAAGATGATTCATGCATATGCTACTCTTAAATGTGCTATGGTCACCAGCCCAGGGCTTGGCATCCCAGACTACGGCAAGCTGTTCCATTTGTATGCCAGGGACAATTGTAAAACCATGGCGGGAGTCCTAGCTCAGGGTCACGGCGGAGGCCTTCGCCCCGTTGCTTTTTTTCCAAAGTAGTCCCAATGCAGGTCCAAGGCATGCCTGCTTGTCTACGCGCACTGGCTGCATGCGCTATGATTGTTGAAATGGCTACACCCTTCACTCTGGGACGTGAGACAATATTGCACACCACACATAATGTTGCTACTCTATTGAAAACGCTCCACACCCAACACATGTCAGCCCAGAGGCTCAGTGGATATGAGGGAATTCTGATGTCCAGCCCCACCCTCCAGATCCAGTACTCATCCCCCGCTGTGGGTCCCACTCCTATTTTAAATGCCCTCCTGGGTCTTAAAGGGGACCAGGATGAGGTCCCCCCAGTTCATGACTGTGCGTCCACCATAAATGAAGATACGTCTCCCCATCCAGACATGCTGTCCACCCCATCCCTGATTCCTCTGTGGTCTTTGTGGACGGCTCCTGCAGCCATCCCAATGACTCCACATACCTGGTTGGTTATGCTATTGTGTCCCTCCCAGATTCCATCCTGGAAGCCAAATCAATACCCTACCAATCCGCGCAGGCCGCCAAACTCATTGCCCTCACCCGAGTCTGTCACCTATTTGCAGGAAAACGGGTTACAATTTACACTGACTCTAAATATGCGTACGGGGCGGTGCATGATCATGGGGTCATTTGTGCGAGACCGCTGATGGTAAATTAATTTCCGATTCAACCCTAGTTAAATCTCTGCTCTCGGCACTCCTCCTCCCATCAGCAGTAGCCATAATACACTGCAGAGTACACACTCTAGGCACTGACACTATCAACATTGGTAATGCATTTGCCGACAGACAAGCGAAGATAGCTGCTGCCCAGTCACCTGCCATTGTTGTCATGCCCATGCTCTCCCCACCCCTGCCAGATGCTACCCTCCTACTTTCCACCCTACAGGCTTACGCTACGCCAGACAAGATAGATGACTGGTCTACACTCGTAAAGACACTTGATCCTATTTCAGGTTTGTACTTGAAATCAGGTAGGGTCTGCATCCCCCAGGTTAGTGCCCCTCTATACATAGCACAATTTCATGGAGTAGGACATATAGGATGTAAACAGACTCTGACTGAACTTAACAAATGTTTTTACGTTACTGACCTGAACTCATTAGTTAAACTTTACGTGGGCCGTTGCCTGACCTGCC
Organism: Leptobrachium leishanense; assembly: GCA_009667805.1. NCBI lineage: Eukaryota > Metazoa > Chordata > Amphibia > Anura > Megophryidae > Leptobrachium > Leptobrachium leishanense. The sequence goes on along the minus strand of CM019072.1, from coordinate 88,440,031 downwards.
TCAGTAATCAGGGGCGGACTGGGCCGGGGGGCAGATGCCCCTCCGGCCGCTGCAATCCCTCTCCTTCTAAAAGCAGCCTGCCTTCCACATTAAAAACACGAGCTGGGAAGGCACGCTGTGTTAGCTCCTCCCCCTCACGTGATGCACTCCCCACATGTGATGCATAGAGGAGAGGAGGGCTTGGTAGAGACTGAGAATGGAGCCTGCAGAGTGTGGACAGAATAGCTGGAGGACAGTGGAGCAGCCAGGCCAGCCCAGGACACATCCAGCCAGAGAATCAATTAAAGGATTTAAGCTGATGGTGAGTGAGTGCTGCCCAATGTCTGACCTGGCCTGCTGACTGTGGGGGTGAAATTGAATAAATGGATGCTGGCTGATGGGGGGAATGAATTGAGGGGGGCTGGATGCTGGCTGATGGGGAGAATGAAGTGAGGGGGGCTGGATGCTGGCTAATGGGGAGAATGAAGTGAGGGGGGCTGGATGCTGGCTGATGGGGAGAATAAAGTGAGGGGGCTGGATGCTGGCTGATGGGGAGAATAAAGTGAGGGGGCTGGATGCTGGCTGATGGGGGAAAAAGTGAGGGGGCTGGATGCTGGCTGATGGGGAGAATGAAGTGAGGGGGCTGGATGCTGGCTGATGGGGAGAATGAAGTGAGGGGGCTGGATGCTGGCTAATGGGGAGAATGAAGTGAGGGGGCTGGATGCTGGCTGATGGGGAGAATGAAGTGAGGGGGCTGGATGCTGGCTGATGGGGAGAATGAAGTGAGGGGGGCTGGATGCTGGCTAATGGGGGAATGAAGTGAGGGGGCTGGATGCTGGCTGATGGGGAGAATGAAGTTAGGGGGGGCTGGTTGCTGGCTGATGGGGAGAATGAAGTGAGGGGGCTGGATGCTGGCTAATAGGGAGAATGACATGAGGGGTGCTGGGTGCTGTGGCGGGGGGAGAATGAAGTTAGGGGGGCTGGATGCTGACTGTAATGGGGAGAATGAAGTGAGGGGACTGGTTGCTGGCTGATAGGGAGAATGAAGTGAGGGATGCTGGATGCTGTGGTGGGGGAGAATGAAGTTAGGGGGGGCTGGATGCTGCAGTGGGGAGAATAATTTGAGGGGGGTTGCTGTGGGGGAGAATAAAGTGAGTGACCTGGATGCTGTTGTGGGGGAGAATAAAGTGAGGGACCTGCTGGGGGAGGAGTGTAAAAAAGAATGGAAATGGTCTGGGGGAAGTGGAATGTGGGGGGGAGGTGTAAAAAAGGCTGTGGTGGAGCTCTATGATATACATACCGCACATTACTGTGAATTTTATTGCTGCAGAACTCTGTGATATTCTCATACACACTGCACATTACTGTGAGTTTTATTGCTTTGGAGCTCTGTGATACGCTCTACATGCCGCACATTACTGTGAGTTTTATTGCTGTGGAGCTCTGATACAGGAATGTGCGTGCGGTTTGTGTGAGTGTTCCACAACAATAAAACTCACAGTAATGTGCGCTGTGTATGAGCGTGAGTTTTATTGCTGTGGAGCTCTGAAACGCTCATACAAACCGCACATTATTGTATCAGAGCTCTACAGCAATAAAACTCACTCATAACCACTACATATTGCTGTGAATTTTATTGCTGTGGAGCTCTTTGATACTCTCATAACCACCACATATATCACAGAGCTCCACAGCAATAAAATTCACAGTAATGTGCAGTGTGTATGAGCGTATCACAGACCTCCACAGCAATAAAATTCACAGTAATGTGCGGTGTGTATGAGCGTGAGTTGTATTGCTGTGGAGCTCTGTGATATGCTCATACACAAGGGCCTAGGTTGCTGAACTATGGGCCTCTGGGTTCTACTTGCCCCCTGGGCCAAAAGTTGCCAGTCAGCCCCTGTCAGTAATAATCCCAACACATCTGTTCTCCTTTCTGAGGCTCTCCTCAACTATCCTACCACCCCTTTCACATACCTGAAAATGGATTTCACCCACATTCCTAAAACAGGCAAACGCCAAGAATACACCCTGGTTATTGTGGATATGTTTTTCAGATGGCCAGAGGTGTTCGCCACCACTCATGAGGATGCCCGCACAGTAGTGCGCATCCTTATTGAGGAAATAATTCCCAGATGGGGTTTTCCCTTGAACATAAACACTGATAATTGTCCTGCCTTCACTGCCCTCATATGTCAACAACTTGCAAAAACAATACGGGTGAAATGGAAGCTACACCTGCCGTACAATCCAACTAGCTCTGTCATAGTCGAACGTATAAATAGGACCTTCAAGGACAAGATAAGGAAGGCCACAGCAGGCACATTTCATAACTGGAAACGTGTGCTGCCAGCTATTCTAACTGAAATGCAAATGACACCGTCTAAATCAACGTTTTTCTCCCCTTTTGAGATCCTCATGGGTAGGCCTTTCCCCCATCCTTGGGCACAGGCCCCCCTGGTGATTGAGAAAGGTGACCTCGACCAGCTGACGGACTCTTATATTCGTCACATAGTGAATGCTATTGATACTATTGAGAGATCCGTTGCTCATACTCTTCCTTTGTCTCCACAGAGCCCTATTCATCCTTTTAAGGTTGGTGACGTGGTCCTGGTTAAACGTCTACAGAAGGGTCAGAAACCTCAACTCTTCCCTTTCTCTGAGCTCACCTGTGTTGTCGCCATCACCCAGACCGCTGTTCTGACGGAAGCAGAGCCAACTTGGTTCCATGCATCATGTGTGAAGAGGGTTGTCCAAAAACCCACCCAAAGCGAGAACTGGACCCCCCGGGTGTCCCAACCAGAGACTACTCCTTGAAGTGGCCAGGTGGTCACTCAACATATAGAGACTCCGCAAGATGTCCCTGAGGAACAGGCCCACGTTATCCCTACCCATCTGCTCAACCTACTCCTATTTTGAAGGACACAGTCTCACACCACAAATTAACATGCTTATGTACATTGGGGTTGTGGGGATTGATTTTGGGTTCCGGAGCCATAGGCACAACAACAGCAAATATTGGTGCATGGGTTACGTGGACTTCATCTCAAACTATTCTACATTATGACTCCTCCATTGTCTCGGTGATTGACCCCTGTGATATATTATGGTTTTGCCCTAAATCATTCCAGGAATCTGGAGTCATCCTTACCACCTACGAAAGCACGTTTGAGACAACAGGGGTCGGTGAAGCATGTATTTGTGTAACCTCTGATTAATGGGGTAAATATTTGTGTAAATTGTGGGGGCAGCTGCATGGAACACAGGGAAGGATTGGGGCTACTCACCTGATGAAGCATATTTAAGTAAGGATCAACATGGGATACCTCTGAAAAAGAGGATGCATCTCCATAAAGTAAACATTGGTGCGCCTCTCACTCACCATCCAGAACCCCCTACCTGGTGATCAAGGCTTATATCTGCTATGTTGGTGGTTTGGAACAGGAGGTTCTTTTGGTGTGGCCAGTTTAAACTTCAGGATGCCATTTTCAGACCACCTGTTAACCCCCTGCTGCCCTCTCTTAAGCTCCCTAATAATACTGTTGCTGTTACAGATCCCACGTATGCATAGAACTAGGATATAATATGAATTTTTGGCTAGAATGGATGCGCTACAGTGCTCAACAGTACAACCGATCCGACTGCTATGTCTGTGCTAATTAGGGATGAGCTGTTCGGTTCGGATGGTTCGGAGTTCGGGCCGAACTTTGGTTGTTCGAAAGTTCGCAAACTTCGAACGTTTTGGGTGTGTTCGGTTCGAGTTCGAAAAAAAAAGAAATTTTGAAAAAAGTATAGAAAATGCTTAAAAAAATACTAAAATATCTAGAAATAAAGAGACTCTTTACTGCAGAATATTATAAGCAATGGTTTATTAGATATTGAATTAAAAACTAATGTGTACGTGCAAAGATTCTCAACTTTAAATGACCTCTGTTCACAAACGGGTATAAACACCAGGTGTTTTTAGTCTGTTCTAATGAATTTAATACTTTGTATGTATGTAGACTATACTGAGGGGTGTGGTGTCTGCTTTTGAGAAGTGTTAATTTCTCTCCTCTAATATGCTGCCTTTCTAATGAGACCAAACACGATCATGTAGAAAAAATACAAAATTTCCTCATTTCCCGCTTTTAACATCTAAAGCAATGTTATTTCTCACCTCGGGATTAAACATTCACAGGGTTATTCAGAGAGCTGTGAAAAGCAGGAGAATAACTGGAGAAGTGAAAATTCTAGGTCAAAATAGCCAAACCAGAAAAATTCTACCATTTATCTCACTTTCCAAATCGGCTATTTGGTCTAGATTGTTCTCTTCTCCTGCCAGTTCTCCTGGCTTTCACCTCTCTCTCAGGGTTGTTCAGAGAAAGGTGAAAACCAGGAGAATGGCAGGAAAAGAGAACAATCTGGACCAAATAGCCGATTTGGAAAGTGAGATAAGGCTAGGGTCAGACTAACGCATTTTTGGATCCAAACCAGGAAACTTTGGGTGTCTGGACGTTATGTTGGCTGGACATGAGCAGGGTCTGACGTCTCCAAATCACGCACACACGCCGATAGCGGACGCAGCGCACTCTGTGTGTCCGTACTAGCGGTTCTGCGTTCTCAAAAAAATGCGTTCATTTTCCACTTGCGTTGCCCAGCCGGACTTTCGTGTGACCGTACTTCGTATATTGGCCGTCATTGCCCATCATTTGCTGCTAGTGTGGCCGTGATTAAGTGTGCCTAAATGCACGTTAAAAATTCGCTAGTCTGACCCTAGCCTAAATGGGAGAATTTTTCTGGTTTGGCTATTTTGACCTAGAATTTTCCATTCTCCAGTCATTCTCCTGCTCTTCACTGAGAAAGGTGAAACTCAGGAGAATGACTGAAGAGAAAATTCTAGGTCAAAATAGCCAAACCAGAAAAATTCTCCAATTTAACTCACTTCCAAATCGGCTATCTGGTCTAGAATTTTCCATTCTCCAGTCATTCTCCTGCTTTTCACCGCCAAAAAATCTGTAAACTTTTTCTGCGTGTCTGAAAATGTCTCCTCTTTTCATACAGACTGCCGCCCCAAGCAGTTGTTTATGGATAGATTAAGGCTGGGGTCAGACCAGCGCACTTTTAACGTGCGTTCTGGCGCACATAATTACGGCCGCACTAGCAGCAGATGACGGGCAATGACGGCCAATATACGATGTACGGCCGCACAAAAGTCCGGCCGTGCAACGCAAGTGGAATTTGAACGCATTTTTTTGAGAACGCTGAACCGCTAGTACTGACGTACTGAGTGCGCAGCTGCGGCATAGCGGCATGTGTGCATGATTAGGAGATGTCAGATGCTGCTAATGTCCAGCCAACATAACGTCCAGACGCAAAAAGAGTTTTATTGACGATCCGTACAAAATCACGCCCGAAAATGCTCGTCGTCTGACCGTTTTTGCGCATTCCGGGGAAAAATACGTCAATGCGTTCGGACGCACTTTTTCACGTTCGCGGGGAAAAATGCTTTCGTCTGACCCTAGCCTTAAGGAAAAGCATTTACCGTCATTTGAAATGTCATTTTTTGGTTTTTACATACTTCTATACATCCTAGAAATCTGCTACTTCACGGGCAGGTTATGGGGACCTCCTAGGCACGATATTTGAAGGAATTTTTCGTTTTTATTTTTAACCCTTATTTCAAGGAAAACTCACTGTCCCTTTAAAAACTTTTTTTTTTTTAACTTTTGTCCATGTTTCCTGTCCCCCAGGGCACTACCTGGACCCCCATACACCTTTAATGGCAAATATCTAGCATATATGCCCTCTTGGAGGGCACTCTAAAAAACGAATTTTCAGCCCGATTGACTTGTATTGAGTTCGAGTTCGGGTTCGGATCCGAACATTTGGAAAGTTCGGGTTCAGGTCTGAACCGAACTCGGGGGGTGTTCGGCTCATCCCTAGTGCTAATGCCCGTCCCCATCTTGGTACTGTCCCCCTGATAATTCCACTTGCTGATGATGCCTGCATTCTAAGCTTATTTCTGAGCACAATATCCAAAGACACAAAGTGCCTGGCATTACAACACTGCTTTTCCATAGTCACTGAACCCACCAAAACCATGCCCCGCATTTCCACCTACCCTGGTAATTACACCTGTTATGTCATGCGTACTTCAAACGGCAAAGATTTCGGAAACTTTTCCTCTACTGTGGCACCTACCGTGATAATGCCACCACATACTTGATCAATCACCGTCAGTCCCTAGCGGATGTGTTCTGGCTCTGTGCCGACATGAAAATTTGCCGGAAGCTCCCACTCACCTGGAAAGGGGAATGCTCCCTCGCCAAGGTCCTCATGCCACTCCATATTATGCCAGATACCCCTACCTCCCCACCTGACCCTCCCCTAAAACCCCTGACACAGCCCACTTCTCTGTCACAGGTGCCCTGTCCCACCCCTTTTTCCACGTCTCCCCAGCTTCACTTTCGCCATCAAAGAGCTGCTATTTCAGGTACCCTTGACCCCCATATCTATCTCGACTTCGCTGGTGTCCCAAGAGGGGTTCCCAACGAATTCTTGGCCAGGCACCCCGTGAAGGCTGGATTTGTATCCCTCCTTCCCCAAATAGGAATCAATGTCAACACTGGCTGGATTAATTATATCTATTACAACCAACAGCGCTTCATTAACTACACCAAAGAGGCTTTCGAAGCCGTGGCTGACCAATTAGGCCCCACCGCCCAGATGACGTTCCAGAATAGGATGGCCTTGGACATGCTTTTGGCTGAGAAAGGTGGGGTTTGTAAAATGCTGGTCAACGTTGACACTTGCTGTACCTATATACCTAATAACACTGGCCCGGATGGATGCCTTACTACTGCCATTAACAAGCTCCAGACCCTCGCTGGTGAGGTCCGTTCCAATGCAGGGGTCTCTGACCCTTGGGAGCGTTACTTCTCCTTGATGTCTGGGTGGCAACGCATCCTCGCCCAGATAGGCATTGCCGTTTTGGCCATTCTTATTCTTTGGGCCACCACTGTTTACTGCATACTTCCTGCTGGGAGGGAACTTGCCCTAAAGTGTATTGTCCCACCAGAGCCTGAACATCCGTACTCTACCTATCTGTTATCGCAGCGGAATTTATCAACCTAGGTTGGGGGGAGATCATGTTATGATCTAAGAGGGGATTGAAGGAAAGGGTTAACATTTGCTTCTACAGATTGAGCTGTGTCTGCACATACGAGTCCATGTACTGAACTTTGATCCCTATTCTTTGACTAAGCTAATTCTGTCTACATGGTGAAACTGTAACCACAAGGCTAACCAAAGGTTTTGTATCTGTGATATATTTACCTAGCCACTTCAAACAGTTTTTCACCAGTTTTAAATGTATATTCTGCATGGTGAACACTATGCCCTTATATGTATATGTTCAGCTGTTCTGTAATGTTTACATTGCTGTGCATGACTGTGCAAAAGGGTCCTAACCATCTATATAACCCTCAGTAAAACTTGGGTGGGGCAGAAGAGCCCACTGACTAGCTTGCTGTCTGTGTTTCATTTCTTCATCCGTGGGCTATTCTCCGCTGCAGCGTACCTCGGTATTTTCTCTTCTGAAGCTAATACCAGGCTAGATCAGGGATCTAGAGGAGAAGCGAATTTACCCCTAACAGGCACTAGCTGGCACCAAAGGTCCAATATTTGGGTGCACTGACGCGTGTACCAGAATCCAATCATTTTAATATTTGAATGCAGAGTCCACCCCTGAACTCTTCCACAATACCTCAGAGGGGTTACAGTGTGAAGGCACTAGCTGCCACCAAATGCCCAATATTTGGGTGCACTGACACTGACGCTTGTACCAGATTCATACAATTTTAATATTTGACGCAGGGTCCACCCCTGCACTCTTCCACAAAACCTCAGGGGTTACGGTGTGAAGGCATTAGCTGGCACCAAAAGCCCAATATTTGGATGCACTGACACTGATGCGTGTACCAGATTCCAATCAATTTAATATTTGAATGCAGAGTCCACCCCTGCACTCTTCCACAATACCTCAGAGGGGTTACGGTGTAAAGGCACTAGCTGCCACCAAATGCCCAATATTTGGGTGCACTGATTCTGACGTGTGTACCAGATTCATATCATTTTAATATTTGACGGCAGGGTCCACCCCTGCACTCTTCCACAATACCTCAGAGGGATTACGGTGTGAAGGCACTAGCTGGCACCACAGGCCCAATTTTAATGCACCTGTTACTTTCATCCAAAGCCTGCATAAGTTTCACCATAATTTAGCCAAAAGATCACTAAACTTGTTCTGCGTGTCCTAAAACGTCTCCTCTATTCATACAGGCTGCCCAAGCAGTTGTTTATTAATAGAATAAAGGAAAATCATTTACCGTCATTGGAAATGTCATTTTTTTTCTTTTTAAATGTTTCTAAACATCCGACAAATCCGCCACTTCAAGGGCAGGATATGGGGACCTCCTAGGCACGATACTTGAAGGAATTTTTTGTTTTTATTTTCAACCTTTACTCCATGGAAAAATCACTGTTCCTTTAAAACCTTTTTTTTTTAAAACTTTTTTCCTTGTTTCCTGTCCCCCAGGGCACTACCCGGACCCCCATACACCTTTTATGGCAAATATCTTGCATATATGCCCTCTTGCAGGGCACTCTAAAAATCGTACGTTCGAGTCCCATTAACTTGCATTGAGTTCGGATCATGTTCACGTCCGAACTCGAACTTTTGAAATTGTTCGAGTTTGAATGCGAACTGATCACGGGGGTGTTTGGCTTATCCCTAGTCAAAATCAGGAGCAGGAATCCTAGACAAAAATGGGTCTGCAACAGAATAGCTATGAATACAAGAGGAAGCGATGCGGGAACAGAACTCCACATCAGGGCGACGAGGCAACCCCTCACGCCCTGCTTTAAACCTGGCGGCTCCTCGTGACCATGCTAAGCCCCGCCACCTCAGACGCCGCTCGGCCATTACATGGTGCTGGCACCCGACCAGCCCTTGGCACTGAACGATGCCCAGACCCCCCAGGAAGCACAGCAGTGGCTGAGGATGTAACAGAACCCCCCCCGACGGTCAGACTCAGGTGCTGAAGGATGGGCTGCACAGAAGTGGCAAACCAGGACCCAGGACATACTTGAAAACGAGGGAAATCTCAATGTATCCTTCCTGGTAAAATCCTTTATAAATAAAATAAATAAATAAATAAAACCAGACGAGGCACATGGATTTCGCTGGCTGCAGCCAAGAATGATCCTGAAGCCCATAACCCTCCCAATCCACCAGATATTGAAGGACACCTCGGACCACACGGGACCTCAAGATGGCACAAACCTCGTACTCCTCCTCACCCTGGAACTTGATAGGCGGCAGTGGAGCAGTGACTCTGGTATACCTATTACAGGTAAGAGGTTTCAAGAGGCTAACATGGAATACGTTATGTATACGTAGATATGGGGGTAAAGCTAAAGCATAGGAAACAGGATTAATACGTTTTAGCACCTTATAAGGACCAATAAACCTGGGAGCCATCTTCATGGACGGCACCAAGAATTTGATGTTTCTAGTTGACAGCCATACCTTGTCCCCGACCATATACACCGGTGCAGGACCTCTGCGTCTGTCAGCTTTTATTTTTTGATTTTGAATATTGGCCTCCATGATATCCTTAACCTTCTCCCATATCTTTTTCAGATTATTCAGATGCCCATCCTAGGGTGGCAACGTATTACCTTGGAATACAGAGGGGAGCATGGGAGGATCATAACCATAAACTGTATGGAATGGTGAGTGACCTGTAGTCTCACTCACTGAGTTGTTTAGTGCAACCTCAGCCCAGGGTAACAGGTCTGCCCATTCACTTTGCTTTCAGACACAAAGCACTGCAAGTATTGTTTGACACTCTGGTTGGCTCTCTCTGCGGCCCCATTTTTCTGTGGGTGAAAAGCCAAGGAGAAACTCAACGTGATTCCAAGGTTGTCACAAAACCCTCGCCAGAAACGAGAAACAAACTGGGTTCCTCTGTCGGATACTATTCCCAGAGGAACCCCATGAAGTCTGACAATATTTTGCATGAACACTGGCACCAGCTCAATAGCTGGAGGGAGTTTGACCAGAGGCACAAAGTGCACCATCTTGGAGAATCTGTCTACCACAGTAAGGATCACCCTGGGACATAGGTAGATCGGTAATGAAGTCCATAGAGAGGTGGGACCAAGGTCTCTCAGGTAGGGATGAGCTGTTCGGTTAAATCGGTTCGGAGTTCGATTCGAACATCGCCTGTTTGCATGTTCGCGAACAACGAACATTTCCGCGTGTTCGCCGCATGTTCGCCCACAATGCACCACAATGGACCACAATGCACTTTTTCCACTGGCCTGAAGCTTGTAATTGGCTACAGCCTGCACCTGACCACAGTTTAGGTGCAAGACAGGTGCAAGACTATGACAATCACGGCTCAGAGTCCTGATTGGGTAAATTTTGCCCAATCATGGGCTCACAGAGCTAAGTCCCGCAGCACACATATAAGGTGTCCCTTGCAGCCCCAGCACGTGTTTTTTGAGAGGAGATTGTTCTGTTAGCGTGTGTTCTCACTGCCAGTCTGCCACCAGCTATTGGGGGGTTCTCACTTCTACAAAATATCTGGGAATTGTTCTAATCTGTGTGTTCTCACTGCCACCAACTATTTTGGGGGTCTCATTTCTACAAAATATCTGGGAATTGTGGTAATCTGTGTGTTCTTACTGCCAGCAACTATTTTGCGGGTCTCATTTCTACAAAATATCTGGGAATTGTTGTAATCTGTGTGTTCTCACTCCCAGCAACTATTTTGGGGTCAGTAATTTCTACAAAATATCTGGGAATTGTTGTAATCTGTGTATTCTCACTGCCAGAAACTATTTTGGGGGGTCTCGTTTCTACAAAATATCTGGGAATTGTGGTAATCTGTTTGTTCTCACTGCCAGCAACTATTTTGGGGTCTCATTTATACAAAATATCTGGGAATTGTGGTAATCTGTATCTTCTCACTGCCAGCTATAAGGGGGTCCCACATACTTCTAGCAGATTTATGCGAATTGTAATTTGTGTCTTCTCACTGCCACCCATCAGGGGGTCCCACATACTTCTAGCAGATTTATGTGAATTGTAATCTGTGGCTTCTCACTGCCACCATCAGGGGGTCTCACTGATTTATAGGAGGTTTCTGAGACTTGTATCTGTTTGCTTCTCACTGCCACCCATCAGGGGGTCTACTGTTTATAGGAGGTTTCTGAGACTTGTAATCTGTGGCTTCTCACTGCCACCCATCAGGGGGTCCCACATACTTCTATCAGATTTATGCGAATTGTAATCTGTGGCTTCTCACTGCCACCCATCAGGGGGTCTCACTGATTTATAGGAGGTTTCTGAGACTTGTAATCTGTGGCTTCTCACTGCCACCCATCAGGGGGTCCCACATACTTCTAGCAGATTTATGCGAATTGTAATTTGTGTCTCCTCACTGCCAGCTATCAGGGGGTCACACTGATTTATAGGAGGTTAGAAACATAGAAACATAGAAAAATGTCGGCAGATAAGAACCTTTCGGCCCATCTAGTCTGCCCAATTACATGGATACTTTACCTGGATTTATCTTTTGTTTAGGATAGCCTTATGCCTATCCCATGCTTGCTTAAATTCAATTACTGTTTTGGCCTCTACCACTTCTACTGGAAGACTGTTCCATGTATCCACCACCCTCTCAGTAAAATAATGCTTCCTGATGTTACTTTTAAACCTTTGCCCCTCTAATCTAAGACTATGTCCTCTTGTTTTGCTATTTTGTTTCCTTTTAAATATACTCCCTTCCTCTACCTTGTGGATTCCCTTTACGTATTTAAATGTTTCTATCATATCTCCTCTGTCTCGTCTTTTTTCCAAGCTGTACATGTTAAGATCATTAAGCCTTTCCTGGTAACTTTTCTCCTTCAAGCCGTACACCATTTTAGTAGCCCTTCTCTGAACTCTCTCTAAGATGTCTATATCCTTCTGGAGATACGGTCTCCAGTACTGCACACAGTACTCCAAGTGAGGTCTCACCAGTGCTCTGTACAGTGGCATGAGCACTTCCCTTTTCCTACTGCTAATACCTCTCCCTACACAACCAAGCATTCTGCTAGCATTTCCTGCTGCTCTATTACATTGACTACTTACCCTTAGATCCTCTGAAATAATGACCCTAAATCCCTTTCCTCAGATGTTGAGGTTAGGACTGTATCAAATATTCTATATTCAGCCCTTGGGTTTTTACGTCCCAGGTGCATTATCTTGCACTTATCCACATTAAAACTCAATTGCCACAACTCCGACCATTTTTTTAGTTTACCTAAATCATTTGTCATTTGGCTGATCCCTCCAGGAACGTCAACCCTGTTGCAAATCTTTGTGTCATCATCAAAAAGACATACTTTTCCATTAATACCTTCTGCAATATCACTAATAAAAATATTAAAGAGAATGGGTCCAAGTACTGACCCCTGAGGTACCCCACTGGTAACAAGACCTTGCGCCGAATAAACTCCATTTACCACAACCCTCTGTTGTCTGTCACTCAGCCGCTGCCTAATCCAGTCAACAATATTGGAATCCAAGCTCAAAGATTGCAATTTATCGATAAGCCTTCTATGCGGAACAGTATCAAAAGCCTTACTGAAATCTAAATAAGCAATGTCTACTGCACCACCTGTGTCTATTATTTTTGTTACCCAATCAAAAAAATCAATAAGATTAGTTTGGCATGATCTCCCTGAGGTAAACCCATGTTGTTTCTGATCCTGTAATCTATGTGTTTTGATGTTCAACAATCCTTTCCTTTAACATGGTTTCCATTAATTTCCCCACTACTGACGTAAGACTAACTGGCCTATAGTTCCCCGATTCCTCCCTACTACCCTTCTTGTAAATGGGCACAACATTTGCTAATTTCCAGTCTTCTGGGACGACTCCCGTTAACAAGGATTGGTTAAATAAATCTGTTAACGGTTTTGCTATTACATCACTGAGCTCTTTTAATAATTTAGGGTGGATCCCATCAGGCCCCATTGACTTATTTGTCTTTACTTTAGACAGCTGCTGTAGAACCTCCTCCTCTGTAAACTGATATGTAAATGTCTCTTTAGTGTTTCTCCTAACTGAGGTCCCTTTCCTTCCTTTTCTTCTGCAAAGACTGAACAAAAATATTCATTGAGGCAGTCAGCGAGACTTTTATCCTCTTCTACATACCTTCCTTCCTTTGTTTTTAATCTAACTAATCCTTGTTTTACTTTTCTTTTCTCGTTTATGTATCTAAAAATTGTTTTGTCCCCCTTTTTTACTGACTGAGCTATTTTCTCTTCTGCGTGTGCTTTGGAAGCTCTTAGAAATTGCTTTGCCTCTTTCTGCCTAATTTTATAGGTTTGCCTATCCTCTTCACTCTGAGTTTTTTTATAATTATTGAATGCTATCTTTTTGTTCTTCACTATTTTGGCCACTTCTGCAGAGTACCACAGTGGTTTCTTCCCTGTTTTGTTTTTGCTAACAAGCCGAATACAATTTCCTGTGGCCTTCAATAATGCTTCCTTTAAATAATCCCATTTGTCCTGGACTCCCTTTAAACTCCTCCAGTCTGATAATGACTCCTTCACACAAAATCTCATTTTAGAAAAATCTGTTTTTTTAAAGTCTAAAACTTTCGTTCTTGTGTGGTGATTAGAGATAATCCCAGTAGGGAGTTTAGAATATTTGTACTCCTGGTGCACCCAGCTGTTTTGGTTTTCCAGTTCACATCAGGAAGATTAAAGTCCCCCATGATAATAACTTCCCCCTTCATTGCCATTTTGGCTATTTCCTCAACCAGCAGATTATCTAGTTCTTTTGCTTGTCCAGGGGGTCTATAGATCACACCTACACGAGCTACTGTATGATTGAGGAGGTTTCTGAGAAATTTAATTTGTGTCTTCTCACTGCCACCCATCAGGGGGTCACACTGTTTTATAGGAGGTTTCTGAGATTTGTAAACTGTGGCTTCTCACTGCCACTCATCAGGGGGTCCCACATACTTCTATCAGATTTATGCAAATTGTAATCTGTGGCTTCTCACTGCCACCCATCAGGGGGTCTCACTGATTTAAAGGAGGGAATTGTAATCTGTGTCTTGTCACTGGCTGCCAGCTATCAGGGTGTCTCACTGAGTTATACCAGAGTTCTGTAAATCTTGAATCTTTATACCAGAGTTGAATCAGAGTTCTGTATATATTTAATCTATATATCACTCACCATGTCTGAAAGAACAAAAGGGACAGGCAGATGCTCCCAGACACAGATAAGAGGGCAAGCAGCCCCTGTGTCGGGAGGCTGTGCCTCTGGTCGTGGTGGACGTGGTGCATCCTCTGCAGGGGCACGCTTGTCCTTTCTAACTGGTGCTGGCCGTCTTCTTAAGCAGCAGCAACATACAGAGGATTTGGTGGATTGGCTAACCAGGCCATCCTTATCCTCCGAGTCCTCTGCCAGCCAGGCTTGTAGTGCTTTACAGTCCACCTCAGCTGCCAAAGCATCTAATGCAGCCTCCATGTCCACAGCTACTCCTGACGTAGCCTCGCTATCACACACGGAGGAGTCATCTGAATTGTTTGACTACAATGACAGTGACATGCTGCTTGAGGATGCGCAGCAAGTACAGTGCTCTGATTCAAACTCTGAGGTTGAGGAAGGGAGTATAATCAACCTAGAGGAAGGGGGTGCCAGTGATGACACACAAATAACTGGCACTCATGTTGCCCCAGCATCTGCAGCATACTGCCAAGTTGGCTCAAGTGACGAGGAGATAGGGGGTGAAGATGACATTGATGATGAGGTCACTGACTCCACCTGGGTGCCAGATCGAACAGAGGAATCAAGTGAGGAGGAGGGGGAGGAGGAGGAGGCACAGCAAACACGAGGCACAACATCCTCTATGACCAACCGTAGCACTAGCCAGTCCAAGGCATCAGATGTCAGAGCTGCTCCGGTGCAGAGCGCTGTTGTCTCAAAGCACACACGCAAGAACTCTGCTGTCTGCTGGGAATTCTTTAAGAAATGTGCAGCAGACCCCACCGTTGCTATTTGTAATCTATGTCAGATGAGGCTTAAGCGTGGGAAAGACACCGGACACTTGGGTACCACGTGCTTGAGGCGACATATGGCCTCCTGCCACACATCCCGTTGGCTCAAAACTTTGCGTAGGTCCTCCTCCTCCTCTTCTGTCTCTACCCCCACTGTATGTCCTGCCATGTCATTGACTACAACCTCCACTGACAGGGATGATGCTACAGTAATGGATGTACCAGGTCCTTCCTCACAATGTGACAGCATCCCATCAGCTGAAGATTTACACAGTCAGATTACAGTGCCGCAGCTGCTGCAGCGTAAGAAAAAATATAGTCCCAACCATCCCCAAGCACAGCTTCTAAATGCAAGCTTAGCAAAATTACTCGCTTTGCAGCTGCTGCCTTTCCAGCTGGTGGACTCTGCTCCCTTCCGTGAATTTGCTGAATGTGCTGTACCACAGTGGCAGGTTCCAAAATGCCATTACTTTTCACGCAAGTCCATTCCAGCACTATACCAGCACGTGGAAGACAATGTTATTCAGTCATTGGGAAAGGCAGTCAGCAACAAGGAGCATGTGACTTTAGACACGTGGTCCAGCAAGCATGGACAGGGTCGTTACATTTCCTTCACGGCACACTGGGTAACTCTGATTGCAGCTGGGAGGGATCCAAGATGGGGCTCTGTGCTGGAGCTTGTTCATCCACCACACCTCCAGAAAGCTGCTTGTATGAGGTCTGTCTGCTCCACCACCACCTCTCTCTCTTCCTTCTTCTCCTTCTCCTTCTCTGTCTCTGGCGAAGTGGCAGTTAAACTGACGCCTGACAGGGTCTACGCAATGGCTCAAGCAAAAAGAAGCCATACTGTGCTTGAGCTGGTTTGTTTAGGGGACAGGAGCCACACCGGGCCAGAAATTCTGTCAGCTCTGCAGGGCCAGGTGCAGAGATGGTTAACACCATGCCAGCTTCAGCTGGGAATGATCGTCTGTGATAATGGCAGAAACCTTCTCTCCGCCCTACGCAAGGGTAAATTGACGCATGTACCATGCCTAGCACACGTCCTAAATCTAGTGGTACAGCGTTTCCTAACCAAGTACCCAGGGCTGGCAGAGCTTCTCAGCCAGGCCAGAAAAGTCTGCAGACACTTCAAACGGTCAGACCCAGAAAGTGTTCGCCTGGCAGAAATTCAAAGAGAATTCCACCTTCCCACAAACCGTCTGATCTGTGACATGCCCACTAGGTGGAACTCGACATTAGCAATGCTGCAGCGTCTGCACAAGCAGCAGAGGGCCCGATTACCTGTGTGAGTATGGCACAAGGACAGGTTCAGGTCAACTTGGTTTCCCCCCCCCGCAGTGGCTGATGATCAAGGATGCATGCACTGTACTGTCACCATTTGAGGAGGCTACGAGGATGGTGAGCAGGGACATTGCATGCATCAGTGACACAATTCCTTTAGTGTTCCTGCTGGAGTGCAGGGAATTATAGATGTGGCTCTAGAGGCAGAGCAGCGGGAGGAAGAGGAGGCCTTCCCTAGCTCTGAAGACCCCAGTCTATCCGCAGACAGCATTCCAGCGGGTCCTACTCAGATCAGACAGGAGGAGGATGAGGAGGATGAGGAATATTTAAGTAGTGGGGCATTGAAGGTGGGGATTCCTCAAGGGAGGGTTTCGAGTACCCAGAAACACAAGGGCTGGGAGGAGGAAGTGCACGATACAGTCATCCTCATTGACCAGGAAGACTCGGAAGCTAATGCCACCTCCAACCTATGCTGCATGGGCTCCCTTATAATGCAATGCCTGCTAAAGGACCCCAGGATTCGTGCTATCAAGGAGAGGGATCATTAATGGTTGGCAACCCTTCTTGATTCACGATACAAGGGTAAAGTAGCAGAGCTCATCCTGCCCACACAGAGGGAGCACAGGATGAGAAAACTTGAGGACGCTCTAACGCGACACTTGTGTAACACCTTTCCAGGCACTGGTAGGTTACCAAGTGATGACACAGGTGCTTCTGAGGCTGCGGATGATCAGAGGAATAGTGGTGAAGGCCGGGGCCGCTTGACTGATGCATTTTTTAATTTTTTTAGTCCACGACGCCCAGGGACGTCAAATGTAGGCACCCATTGCCAGCGTCTTCACCATATGGTGCAGGACTACCTAGGGGCAAGGGCAGACCTGGATACCTTTCCAGCAGATGATCCACTGGCTTACTGGGTGTTGAGATTGAATCACTGGCCAGAACTTAGCCAATATGCTATGCAGTTACTAGGTTGCCCTTCATCTAGCGTGCTTTCTGAAAGGACATTCAGTGCCGCTGGAGTTTTTGTCACAGACAAAAGAGTGCGTCTGTCCACCGACTCTGTAGACCGGCTGACATTTATAAAAATGAATCAGTCCTGGATCAGCAGCTATCAATCCCCTGATGCTGAAGTAACGGAATAGATTGGGGATGTCTTCTCATTCACAAAACCTCCAGCACTAAACTCTTCCACAATACCACAAAAGGGTTACGGTGTGAAGGCACTTGCTGCCATGAAAGGCACAATATTTGGCTGCACTAACGCCTGTGCCACATTTATATCATTTTAATTTTTTGAACCGCAGGGTCCAACCCTGCACTCTTCCACAATACCACAGAGGGGTTACTGTATTAATGCACTTGCTGGCCTGGCACCAAAAGCAAAATATCTGGGTGCACTGATGCCCATTACCAGATTCATATATGTTTAATATAGGAGCGCAAGGTCCACCCCTGCATTCTTCCACATTACTACAGAGGGGTTATTGTATGATAGTACTTGCTGGCCTAGCAGTTGTCAGGATCGGGTAACCCCACTTGCAGACTGTAAGCCAACAGACCCTGACCAACCGGTCCTTAGTAATGGCCGGGTAATGTGAGAACGACGAACACAAAGAAAGTGGTGGAGTGCAAAGTAAAACAACCTGCAGAATAAAGTAACCCACAATGCTCTAGCTAGCCGGTCCTTAATAATGGCCTGGTTAAGCAGACCAAACCAACAAAAACACACATAGGCAGGGGTTAAGGAAATAGAGGTCTGTTATACTATGCCAGAATTCAGGGCGCCAGAAAACAGGGAAGTCGAGACAAGCCGGGATTGTATTAACCAGGAAATTATGGGCTAAAGAAGCTTTTTGCAAAGCGGATTGAATCCGCATCCAGGACTGACGTAGGAGTTGTAAGTGATCGTTAAGTGCAGGAATGGGTGATTCAGACGGAGTGCCAGGTAATAAAGTAGGATGGAACCCATAGGTCGCAAAGGACGGGGTATGACCAGAGCTGTCATGTACCACGTTATTCCTAGCCAACTCAGCCCAAGGTAATAAGGAACTCCAATTATCTTGTTGGTGGGAGATGAAGAACCATAAATATTGTTCTAAGGACTGGTTGGTACGTTCAGCAGCACCGTTAGATTGTGGGTGGTAGGCAGAAGAAAAGGATAAGTTGATACCCATTTCTTTACAGAAGGATCTCCAGAATCGGGAAATGAACTGAGTACCACGATCTGAGACTATTTCCTGCGGTATCCCATGTAACCGTACCACCTCCTTAGCAAATATACCGGCTAGCTGTTCTGAAGAAGGAAGCTTTTTCAGTGGAACAAAATGGGCCATTTTAGAAAAACGGTCAATAACAGTGAGAATGGTGGTATTACCCTCAGATGGGGGTAGGTCCACAATAAAGTCCATGGATAAATGGGTCCATGGTCTCGAAGGAACAGGGAGAGGTTGTAATAGACCCACTGGAAGATCAGCAGGGGTTTTATTCTGGGCACACACGTTACAGGAGGCAATGAACTCTCGGATATCAACACGAAGAGTGGGCCACCAATATAGACGAGAAACGGTGAGAATGGTCTTATTGACTCCTGGGTGACCTGCAACCTTTGATGCATGCATAACTTGTAATAACTCCCTTCTCTTGTTCTCTCCTACATACAATCTTTCTGGAGGTAGAGAGCTAGGGGCGGCATTCTGATAGGACAGAATGCGCTCGATCAACTGAGAAGACACTTGCATACACACAGTGGCGATTATATGAGTACTGGGTATGAGAGAAACCGGTTCGGTGTGAGGCAGTTCCTCTTCCTCAAACTGTCTGGAAAGAGCATCCGCCTTGGTATTACGTGACCCTGGGCGGTAGGTGATCAAATAATTGAAGCGACTTAGGAACAACGACCATCTGGCCTGGCGGGGGGACAGTCGCTTCACGTCTGCCAGGTAGGCTAGGTTCTTGTGGTCAGTTAGAATGATCACTGGAATTTGCGAACCCTCCAACAGATGTCTCCATTCTTTTAGAGCCATTATAATAGCCAAGAGTTCTCTGTTGCCAATGTCATAATTTCTCTCTGAGTCGGAGAACTTCTGGGAGAAGTAGGCACAAGGGTGAAGTGGGGCATCCCAGGTGTCTCTCTGGGAAAGTACTTCCCCTATACCAGATTCTGATGCGTCGACCTCCATTATAAATGGTTTAGAAGGGTTAGGATGTGCTAGAATAGGTGCAGAGGCAAACGCCGTTTTTAAATCCTCAAAGGCTTTAAGGGCAGCGGGAGACCAGTTGGTTGTATTGGCCCCTTTCTTGGTCATAGAGGTGATAGGAGCAATTACAGAAGAAAAGTGTGGGATAAACATTCTGTAATAATTGGCGAATCCAATAAATCTCTGGATAGGTTTCAACCCTTTGGGTAGAGGCCAAGATAGGATGGATTCCAGTTTTTTGGGATCCATTTAAAAACCCTTGGACGACACGATGTACCCCAGAAACGGAACCTGTGTCCCATGGAATATGCATTTTTCTAGCTTACAATATAAACCATTTCGTAACAGAGTGCCGAGAACAGAACGCATGTGATCATAATGTGTATGTAGGTCAGGAGAGTGCACCAGAATGTCATCTAGATAGACTATGACACATGAGGAGAGGTAGTCCCGAAGGACGTCATTTATAAAATCCTGAAAAACCGCAGGGGCGTTGCACAACCCAAATGGCATGACCAGATATTCGTAGTGGCCGCTATGGGTGTTGAATGCGGTCATCCACTCGTCTCCCTCTTCTATGCGTACCAGGTTGTATGCACCCCTAAGATCCAATTTAGAAAACACCGTGGAACCTCTAAGACGGTCAAAGAGGTCAGAGATTAGAGGAATAGGGTAGGCATTCTTGATGGTGATACGATTCAACCCTCTATAATCTATGCACGGACGGAGGTCACCCTCTTTTTTGGCTACAAAGAAGAACCCTGCCCCAGCTGGGGAAGAAGATCTTCGTATGAAACCCTTCTCCAGCGATTCCTGGATATATTCTTCCATGATACTATGTTCCTTTGGGGACAGTGGATAAATTCTCCCTTTAGGGGGAATGGTACCTGGGTATAACTTGATAGCACAGTCATACGGACGGTGCAGGGGTAGCTTATCGGCCTCTTTTTTGTCAAACACTTGTTTAACAGACAGATATTGCTCCGGAACGGTAGAAGACAAAGGTTTTGCAGTAGGAGTATTTAGTAACCTGATAGGTAACATAGAGGGAAAACAAGAGGAGGAACAGGTGGACCCCCATGCGACGACCTTTCCCTTTACCCAGTCAATGTGAGGATTATGCTTTTGTAACCATGTGAGACCTAAAACGACTGAACAAGACGGTGATGATATGATTTGAAACACTATGGATTCGTCATGATGATCCCCAAGACACATGGAAATAGCTTTAGTCTCTTGGGTTATAACAGGAGAGGCAAGGGGCCTACCATCATTGGCCTGTACCATTAAGGGTTTGGATCTAGGGGACAGAGGAACAAGATGACCTGAGGCAAAGGACTCATCCATAAGATTATCAGCAAACCCTGAATCCAACAATGCATCACAATCGAATTTGACAGAACCCCATGTTAGACAGACAGGAAGAAGTAATCGTAGTGAGGTCGGTTTGGGACAAAAAGTGAGAACACCTAAGGCCGGTCCCCTCCTAGGACTTAGGTGCGAGCGTTTTCCGGGCGTGATGGGCACTTAAGGCGTTGGTGCCCCCTAAGTCCGCAATATAGGCAAAGACCCTCTCTCTACGCCTATAGGATTTCTCTTCTTCTGTCAATTTGGTGTGACCCAATTGCATGGGTTCGGTATCAGAGACCTGTGAAGTGCGAGATGGTGTGCTAACGGAACCTCATGTAGGAACCCTAGCAACGCTTTTTCTGGGTCTCTCTCTGTGTTTAGCTCTATTCCTGATTCTGTTATCAATATCAATCACGTACTCGATCAAATCCTCTAACTCCTCAGGCAAATTCTTTGCTGCTATCTCATCTAGCATAGTATCAGAAAGGCCCTCCTGGAAAAGCAATACAAGGCAATCATTAGTCCAATCAACCTCTGCTACTAGGGTTTTGAAGTCTATGGCATAATCTGCAACAGACCTGGAACCTTGCTTAATTCTGAGAAGGGATCTCCCAGCCCTCTTGGAACGACCAGGAGGATCAAAGGTGCGTCTGAGAGCACATACAAAGTTGTGGTAGTTATAGACCACGGCATCATCATTTTCCCACAATGGGTTAGCCCATGCTAGGGCTCTACCAGACATATGATTTATCATAAATCCCACACGGGCACGATCTGAAACATACATTCTAGGGTTTAGTTCAAAATGAATGCTGACCTGAGTCAAAAAGCCACGACACCCAGTCTGTTCCCCACCAAAACGAATTGGAGAAGTCATGGATACATGGGAGGTAGGTAAAGCAACCTCAGGTATGTGGGATTGCAGGACCGGGGCAGGGGTCGCCACCTGTGGTTCAGGCTGCAAATAGGCAGTACGGACAAGAATAGTTTGTATAGCCTGAGCAAAGGCATCCATGCGGTGGTCTAATTCATCGACACGAGAGGCACATGCAGCGAGCTGCTGACCCACGTCTGCAGGGTCCAGGGCCCTAGCGTAATGTCAGGAACGGGTAACCCCACTTGCAGACTGTAAGCCAACAGACCCTGACCAACCGGTCCTTAGTAATGGCCGGGTAATGGTCAGTAATACTGAGAACGACGAACACAAAGAAAGTGGCGGAGTGCAAAGTAAAACAACCTGCAGAATAAAGTGACCCACAATGCTCTAGCTAGCCGGTCCTTAATAATGGTCGGGTTAAGCAGAGCAAACCAACAAAAACACACATAGGCAGGGGTTAAGGAAATAGAGGTCCGTTATACTATGCCAGAATTCAGGGCGCCAGAAAACAGGGAAGTCGAGACAAGCCGGGATTGTATTAACCAGGAAATCAGTCAGATAGGAATTCAGAAATAAAAGCAAGGCACTAGGCGTAACTGGAACCACGCTAGGGCAACTTGCTAAGAGAAAGGAAGCCCTTTAAATAGAGCCACAGCACTTCCTATTGGTGCTCAGAGGAGACGCCCTGCTCTGCTATAGGATAGCTGGTCATGTGCTGCGATTGGTTGTCCTTCCTGCATGCTGCATCTGATTCGCGGGCAGCACCATTCTCTGCCCTGTAGTACACAGTACCCTGGAATAAGGCTTTCTGGATATCAGCTGCTGTGACGGCCGCAACATTTCCCCGGACATGGGGCGAAGGTGCAACATTTCCCTGGACATGGGGCGAAGGTGCAACATTTCCCTGGACATGGGGCGAAGGTGCAACATTTCCCTGGACATGGGGCGAAGGTGCAACATTTCCCCGGACATGGGGCGAAGG
Organism: Leptobrachium leishanense; assembly: GCA_009667805.1. Taxonomy (NCBI): domain Eukaryota; kingdom Metazoa; phylum Chordata; class Amphibia; order Anura; family Megophryidae; genus Leptobrachium; species Leptobrachium leishanense. Next base: position 88,417,254 of record CM019072.1, on the reverse strand, counting down.
TGCAACATTTCCCCAGACATGGGTCGAAGCTGCAACATTTCCCTGGACATGGGGCGAAGGTGCAACATTTCCCTGGACATGGGGCGAAGGTGCAACATTTCCCTGGACATGGGCCACCGTGACAGCAGTCTGGCACCAAAAGCACAATATCTGGGTGCACTGACGCCCATTACCAGATTCATATATTTTTAATATAGGACCACATGGTCCACCCCTGCATTATTCCACAATAGCACAGAGGGGTTACTGTATGAATGCACTTGCTGGCCTGGCACCAAAAGCACAATATCTGGGTGCACTGACACCTTTAACAGATGCATATCTTTTTAATATAGGACGGCAAGGTCCGCCCCTGCATTCTTCTACAATACTACAGAGGGGTTACTGTATGATAGTACTTGCAGGCCTGGCACCAAAAGCACAATATTTGGGTGCACTGCCACTGACGCCTGTATCAGATTCATATCCTCAGAGGGGTTACGGTGTGACGGCTAAAGGCCCAATTTTAAAGCACCTATTGTTACTTTCATCCAAAGCCTGCATAAGTTTCACAATAATTTAGCCAAAAAATCACTAAACTTTTTCTACGTGTCCGAAAATGTCTCCTCTTTTCATACAGACTGCCGCCCCAAGCAGTTGTTTATGGATAGATTAAAGGAAAAGCATTTACCGTCTTTTGAAACGTAATTTTTTTGTTTTCAAGTGTTTCTATATATCCTAGAAATCCACCACTTCATGGGCAGGTTATGGGGACCTCCTAGGCACCATATTTCAAGGAATTTTTCATTTTTATTTTTAACCCTTATTTCATGGAAAACTCACTGTCCCTTTAAAAACGTTATTTTTTAACTTTTTGTCCTTGTTTCCTGTCCCCCAGGGCACTACCTGGACCCCCATACACCTTTTATGGCAAATATCTAGCATATATGCCCTCTTGGAGGGCACTCTAAAAATCGAATTTTCAGCCCCATTGACTTGTATTGAGTTCGAGTTCGGATTCGAACATTTGGCAAGTTCGGGTTCGAATACAAACCGAACTCGGGGATGTTCAGCTCATCCCTATTCAGGTTGCACAATAAGGAGGCACTTGAAGAAAGATGGACTGCATGGTCGAGTCGCCAGAAGAAAGCCATTACTACGTAAATGCCACAAAATATCCTGCTTACAATATGCCAAACAGCACAAGCCTCAAACCTTCTGGCACAAAGTCATTTGGAGTGATGAGACAAAAATTTTACTTTTTGGTCGCAACCATAAACGCTACATTTGGAGAGGAGTCAACACAAGGCCTATGATGAAAGGTACACCATTCGTACTCTGAAACACAGAGGTTGATCGCTGATTTTTTTTGGGGATGTGTAAGCTACAAAGGCACAGGAAATTTGATCAAAATTGATGGCAGGATGAATGCAGTATGTTATCAAAAAATACTGGAGCAATATTTGCATTCATCAGCCCGAAGCTGCCCATGGGACGTACTTGGTCATTTCAACATGACAATGATCCAAAACACAAGGCCAAGTCGACCTGTCAATGGCTACAACAGCTTAAAGTGAAGGTTCATGCAAGGTGGCAGTGCATGCAAGACAGCCCAAGAATTTACAGGAACTGTAGACTTTTTGCCAAGATGAATGGGCAGCTTTACCATCTGAGAAGATAAAGAGCCTCATTCACAAATACCACAAAAGACTTCAAGCTGTCATTGATGTTAAAGGGGGCAATACAAATTATTAAAAACTGGGTATGTAAACTTTTGATCAGGGTCATTTGGATAGTTTCTGATGTCATTATGATTTAAAAAGGTGTAAACACACTTGATTGATAATGGCTTCAGGCAATCACTAACCATGAGTGAAAGAAATCTTTTTGTGTTATCTGTCACGTCTTCGGCCCCTCGGCGCTTCCTGGGGGGTGAGGGCGCCCGGTGGCGTCACTGGCTGGCCTGGTGCCAGAAGCTTGAGCTGAGTATTGAGTATTACCTCTGTTATCAATCCTGCACTTACCACAAGCATTACTGGTACCGATCTGAAACCTACTAATAATCACGCTTTTGTTGTACAAGTCTCAAATCACTGTATCTATTTGAATATAGTTAACGTGTTTTCGCTCAGTGGTCTATTGGTCACAAAACCATTTGAGGCTGAGTGGTGTCTAGAGTTTTGTATTACCTCCCTGGCTTGGGATTATAGGTATTACAGTCTTTATTGCTTTCCAATTTCATATCATAGAAATCTGTCCATAAAGATCCAAACAACGTTGATCTGGGGTGAGGCGCCATAGTGCACATTACATTATCATTCATATTCTCTGAATAATGGCCAAGAAATCATAAATTCTGCCAGGGTATGTAAACTTATGAGCACCTCATTCTGGCTTCTCCTGGATCAGAACAACACAGGCCTCCATCGTTCAACTAACATGGTTATTCAGAGAGTGTGAAAAGCAGGAGAATGACTGGAGAATGAAAAATTTGAGATCAAAATAGCCGATTTGGAAAGTGAGATGAAAGGGAGAATTTTTCTGGTTTGGCTATTTTGACCTAGAATTTTTCATTCTTCAGTCATCCTCCAGTCATTCTCCTGCTTTTCACGCTCTTTGAATAACCCTGTAAGTAACTTTTCTCAGCAAGGTGATTCTCAGACTGATTTCTATCACCCATACTTAGCCCCTATGCTTTTGAATGTTTACTATTGACTGCACTGTAATTTGTCAGCGTGTGTGTGTATATAGTGTGTGTGTGTGTATTTTTTTTTTTTTTTAAATGTTGTATCTCTCCACATGTATTTCAGTCCTGTGCTGGTAGACCTAATTGCTACTCAGTATATATGTATGCACGTTTCGCTCTATGTATTCAGTTTATGTGCAGCAAGGCACATTCGACACATTGTACAATTTCCCTTACAAACCATTTGTTCTTATCTCTCCCCCCCCCCGTTCTGAACCACTGAGTTTTACGAATTTTATGGCACCCCTAACCCCTCTCTGATCTTATGTGTACTTTTTTTTTCTCAGCAAGCAACCTTCCATCATTACCACACCCATCAAGCCCAGGCAAGCACCTCATTCTGGCTTCTCCTGGACTTTGTTCCCACCCCACCCCACAGTTCTTATTTAGTTTATACCCTAATATCATATGACCACTGCCTATCTATTTTACCTCATTCCTTACGCAGCTGCACTCAATTCCCTCATTAACTCCCCGCTTCCTCTCCTCTCCCACACTACTCTTGCCCACCCACTTGCTCTCACCCACCTCTCTCTAGAATGTTTATCCCACTATTCCTTCTCTTTTCTTTCCTTCTCTCTAAAACTACCCACTCCTTCTATACACCTTTCCAATTGCCCCAGGATGGAAAACAAGTCCTAGTACACCATGGCCTGCTTGGTTCTTCTAACCTGTAAGCTGAGTGCTGGTGGAGAGTGATAAAGTCCAGCCCTCCTACCCCCACAAAGAGATTTAAAACTGTGCAATCACATTATTACCAAAAGAGAACTCTGTCCAAATTCCTATTTATTCTGCTACTTTCCCTGGCAAACAATGTGGAAACTAACCCTGGTCCTATAGCTGACACAACCTTTAGTCTCCCCACTAGAAAAGGTCTCTCATTTGTGCACTGCAACATCCGCAGCTTACTCCCTAAACTGGAGAAGCTGCGAGCCTGGTGCTGCTATTACAAACCCAAAGTCATTGTGCTCACAGAATCATGGTTAACCCCAAAAGTACCAGACTCTGCCATATCAATACAGGGGTATTCGTGTTATAGAAAGAACAGAGCAAAGAGAGGAGGAGGAATTGCTATTTATGTTGATGAGTCCATAAAGTTCACCCCTTACAGGATTCTAGCTCCCCGGCCACCTTTGACTTCTTTCTCTGGTATAATTGAAATCCCATTCAGTAAATCAATCATTGTTTCAGGATTCTATTGCCCACCGAGCTCTCCAGTGTACTCCCTCTCTGACATAACTCAAATCCTTAATGACTTATTTGGACAATACCAAAAAAGTAAACTGCTGGTCCTTGGCGATTTTAATACAGATTGGCTGAATCCTAAAGCCAATAAACACTATTCACTGTTTAAGGCCTTGCAACTAACTCAATTAATCTCTTCTCCACTCGCATTAATATGAAGAGCCCTAACCATACCTTGCTGGACTGGATTCTCTCGTCATGTCCTGATAGAATACAGGAGGCAGGCATTCTCCCT